>MU786332.1:36366-59883 GCA_026770625.1 Nicotiana glauca
TCAACAGCCAAGATTAAGGAGTCCTGGGTCGGGTAAGTGTATTTGGGGCCTGGGTCAAGTAATTAAATTAGAAATTGGGATGCGTATTGGATTGGGTTGGGTTGGATTTAGGTTGAAATTGAAATAAATTTGGTTAAGTTTTAAATAGCCACTTTCACCACTATATAATTTATAAAATAATAAATGATTTCTAAAAATATTTCGTGTACTGAAAATAAATAAAAATAGTTGTTTAATCATTTTAAAAATATAAAAGACCCCTTTATGCATTAATAACATAATTGTGCATAATAGGGCTACTACTGCAATTATATGCAAATTGGCTTAAAAAATATAAATGCAATTATAAAAAATACACCTAAAATATTTGCGCAAGATTTTGGCATAAATATTGGATTTAGATTGCTAAATTACCACAACAATAATTTGAAAGATAATTATTTTTATAAGTAAAATGGGAAGAAATAAATCAATTTAAAGCCTTTTAAAATTATAAAAAATTTATAAAAAAAGCTTGTGCATGCTTATACATGCATATATGCTATTTTAAAAGTATATATGTGCATTAAAAATATATAGGAAAAAATCGGGTATTAACAGCTACCCCTCTTTACCCAGGAAGGATGAAAGAGTTTTCGGGTAAAAAAATGATGGCTAATTTTGATCGGCTGGGGTGTTTTGAAAGACAGAGGCCAGACTCCAATCTTCGAGTTGCCTACATATCCCTGGTTTTACAGGAATCAGGCCATGTGTAGTTCTGGATTCATTGGAGAAATATGCCAATGAAGTCATTGCAAGAATGGACACAAGGTGCCGAAGAGGCTATGGTGAGCGGTTAAGGTTTGGGACAGTTGAAGGAATTGGAGTGAGATCTCTCCTGCTAGAATAGCGCCTGGAGCACCATGAGAAACCTGGAGTGCTAACTGAAAGGGTCTCGGTGAATGGCCTCTATCATAAGAATCCCTACTCTGGTAACCTGCAGATAAAAAGATGCTACGAACATGTACTTGTGAAAAAATTTAAACATCATGCAGATTCCCTTTTTGACCATGAAGGTTGTCTTCGGACGGTTAAAAATGACGTCCTTGAACCATGTCGTCCTGGGCCATGAATTTTTTAGTGAGGGATTCACAGACCATGAAATGATGTTCTCGGTCCATGACAAATGGTGCCTCCGAACCCATGAAGCCTTTGAATAATGATATGCAAATTTGAGGGATCCTTAAGCCATGGCATAATGTCTTCCGGCTATGAGGATGATGCCTTTTAGACTATGGCGCCTTTGGATAGATTGGCGATATTTCAGCCCATGATATGCAATAACATGATGTTAACGAGACAAGGCATAGTCTTGTGAAATGGAGGGTAGAGCTTAGCCCGGTCAAAAAGCAAATAATTAGTACTAAAAATGGAGTAGTATTTGCACAAAAAGGGGCAGTGCTTAGTACCATGCAGATATGGGAGGAAAGGATTAGTCTCATGCAAGTATGGAGGCAAGGATTAGCCTCGTGCAGATATGGAGGCAGGGATTAGTCTCATGCAAGTATGGAGGCTGGGATTAGCCTCGTGCAAGTATGGAGGCTGGGATTAGCCTCATGCAAGTATGGAGGCAGGGATTAGCCTTATGCAAGTATGGAGGCATGTATTAGCCTTATGCAAATAGGGAGGCAGGGATTAGAATCATGCAGATATGGAGGCAGGGATTACCCTTATGCAAATAGGGAGGAAAAGATTAGCCTTATGCAAATAGGGAGGCAAGGATTAGCCTCATGCAAATATGGAGGCAGGGATTAGCCTCATGCAAATATGGAGGCAGTGATTAGCCTCATGCAGATATAGAGGCATAGATTAGCTTCATGCAAATATAGAGGCAAGGATTAGCATCATGCAAATATAGAGGCAGGGATTAGCCTCATGCAGAGAGCAAGTAGCAAATAAGAGTAGTATATGTATTAGCTGGAGATATATTCAGTGTCTGAATATCCTGATTGATAGCGAATTTGCTTTGTGTATACATATCTGTGAATGCTATCGTTACGTCAAACGTGCCTGCGTTCAAAGAAAAATTGTAAGTTTTGTGAGGGGAGGTTGGTTCGTGCTTTCTTCCGCTGGCCTTGCTGTGCTCCGTTCTGAAAGCCGTTTCGAGTCCCCCTAGGTAACACCTGACTGCTATGGAAATAGAGTTTTTTCCGAAAAATATGCCATTGTTGATAAAAAATAGAGTTGTTTTAGAAATATATTGGTACATCTAGATGAACTAGTGACTGTAACACATTTCAAAGGCATTGTATCTCTCTTATGTCAAAATTTTGAGGGCCCTCCTCAAAATTCTGCCCCAGTTTAGTAGATGATCTTTTAACCGTTTGTTGACGATGGGTCCTGCTGAACCTTTTGCGGAATTTTGAGAATCCTTCTCAAAATTCTGCCCCAGTTTCTTAACCGATTTCTTACTTTCTGGAATGCGATGGCGTCGGCTGGACTTGCTCCGAAATTTTGAGGGTCCTCCTCAAACTTTTGCCCCAATTTTTGATCTTGGGGGGGGCGAGGGGTGGAATGGAGAACCCATAAGGCTGCCTACGTATCCCCTCTTAAATGGTAATTGGGTCAGCGTAGTTCAATTACATCAGATGAGGAAATGTAAAACAATCTAGGCATAGTATCTCTTTATTGCGTCTGAATTGATTGGTTTTGGCCAGATTTCTCCATCAATTTTTGCAAGTATGAGTGCTCCTCCTGTCAGCACCATGTGAACCATATACGGACCTTGCCAATTGGGAGAGAATTTCCCTTTGGCTTCATCTTGATGTGGGAAGATTTTCTTCAATACTAGCTGACCTGGTGCAAATTTCCTTGGTTTGACCCTTTTATTGAAAGCCCTTGACATTTTATTCTGATAAAGTTGGCCGTGACATATTGCGTTCATCCTTTCCATCAATAAGGGCCAATTATTCATAGCGACTTCTTATCCACTCTACGTCACTGAGTTCAGCTTAATGTATGATTGTTAAAGAAGGAATCTCCACCTTGGCTGGGAGACAGTCTTAGTACCATAAACCAGCATGTAGGAAGTTTTCCCGGTTGATGTGCGAACCGTATTGCGGTATCCCAATAAAGCAAAAGGTAACTTCTCGTTCCATTATTTGTGGTTCTCTACCGTTTTCCTTAGTATCTTCTTGATGTTTTCGTTGGCAGCTTTTACGGCTCTATTTATCTGAGGTCTATAGGCTGTAGAACTCTTGTGCTTGATTTTGAAAGTTTCACACATAGCTTTCATCAGATCACTGTTGAGATTGGCGGAATTATCAGTAATAATGGACTCAGGAACTTCGAATCGACAAACAATACGATCCTTGACAAAATCTCCGATGACTTTCTTGGTTACAACTTTGTAAGCAGCATCTACCCATTTTGTGAAGTAATCAATGGCGACCAGAATAAACCTATGACCATTTGAAGCAGTGGGCTCGATAGGACTGATGACATCCATTCCCCAGGCGGCGAATGGCCAAGGTGAGCTTGTTGCATTGAGCTCATTCGACGGCACTTTTATCATATTGGCATGCACTTGACATTGAAAGCATTTACGGACATACTGGATGTAATCTGTCTCTATGGTCATCCAAAAGTAACTTGCCATGGGTATCTTCTTATCCAAGACAAAACCATTCATGCGTGGGCCACAGGTCCCGGCATGCACATCTTCAAGTAGCTTAGAAGCCTCCTTTGTGTCGACACACCTTAGTAAACCCAAATCAAGAGTTCTTCTGTACAAGTTCCCTCCGTTGTGGAAGAAGTGATTTGACAATCTCCGGAGCGTGCGTTTTTGAGTGTGACTTGTATGCTCCGGGTATTCTCCTTTCGATAAGTACTCCATGATGTCATGGAACTAAGGCTTTCCATCGTTTCTTTTTCAACATGAGCACAATACACTGGCTGATTATAGATCTTCACCGAAATAGGATCAATATAATTCTTATCTGGATGTTATATCATAGATGAAAAAGTGGCCAACGCGTCGGCAAACTCATTTTAGATTCTGGGCATATGTCGGAATTCTATCTTCGTGAACCTCTTTCTCAATTCCTACACACGGTGAAAATATGGATATATTTTGGAATTCTTGGTGGCCCATTCTTCATGTACCTAGTGCACAAGAAAATCTGAATCACCGATCACTAGCAACTCCTGAATGTTCATGTCGACTACCATATTGAGCCCTAGTATGCAGGCTCCATATTCTTTCATGTTGGTTATGTAAGGAAATCTGAGTTTGGCAGATACCGGATAATGTTGACCCGTTTCTGATACCAAAACTGCTCCAATGCCTACTCCTTTAAAATTTGCGGCTTCATCGAAGAACATCCTCCAACCATCGTATGCTTCGGTAAGACTTCTCCTACGAACGACAGTTCTTCATTAGGAAAATATGATTTCAAAGGTATGTATAAACCTCCTACCAGATTTTCAGCAAGGTGATCTGCTCAGTCTTGTCCTTTGATTGCCGTTTGAGTTATGTAGACGATATCGATCTCACTTAGTAGTATCTTCCACTTAGACAACTTTCCAGTCGGCATGTGTTTGTAAAATATATACTCCAGAGGGTCCATCTTGGATATGAGGTATGTAGTGTAAGTGCAGAAGTAGTGCCTCAACTTTTGAGTTGTCCAAGTCAAAGCACAGCAAGTGCGTTCCAGCAGGAAGTACCGTGCTTCGTAAGGTGTGAACTTCTTACTCAGGTAGTATATGGCATGTTCCTTCCTTCCTGTCTTATCATGTAGTTCCAAAACACATCTGAAGACTCTATCCAATATAGAAGATAAAGTAACAAAGGTCGTCCTGGTTCTGGCGAGACCAAAACTACCAGTGTGGATAGGTACTCCTTGATTTTGTCAAAAGCTTTCTAACAATCCTCGGTCCAGCTTGTTTCGGCAGATTTTCTTAGAATCTTGAAGATGGGTTCACATATGACTGTAGACTATGCTATGAAGCGGCTGATATAATTGAGACGTCCTAAGAATCTCATCACATCCTTTTTGCTGTTAGGTGGTGGTAACTCTTGAATAACTTTTACTTTAGATGGATCCAGCTTGATCCCCCGACGACTAACGATGAATCCCAATAACTTTCCTGCGGGAACCCTGAATGCACACTTTGTGGGGTTCAGTTTCAAGTTGTATCTCCTTAGTTTGTCAAAGAACTTCCTTAAATCTATTATGTGATCTGTGGACCTCTTGGATTTGATAATGACATCGTCTACATACACATCTATTTCTTTGTGTATCATATCATGGAAGATGGTAGTTATGGTTCTCATGTAAGTGGCCCCAGCATTCTTCAACCTAAATGGCATTATCTTGTAACAGTATCCACCCCAAGGTGTAATAAAAGCTGTTTTCTCTGCATCTTCTTCATCTATCCAGATCAGGTGATAACCCACGAATACATTCACAAAGGATCGGAGTTCGTGCTTGGTGCAGGTGTCAATCAAAATATATATATTAGGCAGTGAGAGTCATCCTTGGGACTTGCTCTATTTAAATCTCGGTAGTCAACACATACTTTGACCTTCCCATCCTTCTTCGGAACTGGCACAATGTTAGCTAAGCAAGTTGGATATTCAACCACCCTGAGAACTTTGGCTTTGATATGCTTTTTAACTTCCTCCTTGATTTTCAAACTCATGTCTTGTTTGAACTTTATGAGTTTCTTCCTTACTAGTGGACATATGGTATTAATAGGCAGCTTGTGAGACATTATGGACGTGCTCAAACCGGTCATGTCAGCATATGACCATGCAAAAATGTCCTCATACTCTTTTTGGAACCGAATGTACTCTTCATTCTCTATCAGTGACAAGTAAATGCTGATGCGAGTCTCCTTGATGGTCTCGACGTCTCCCAAATATATTGCTTCGGTTTCGTCCAGGTTGGACTTAGGCTTCTTCTCAAAATTCTCAACTTCCCTGACAATTTCCTCGGGTATCTCATCCTCTTCATCCGAATCACTCTTCTTATGTTGTGTCGCCTCATTACATGTCACGATCACTAGTTCATCAGGAAAAGTAATAATAACAATGTAGAAGAGAAAAAGTTAGTAATGAATAATATTAAAGAACAAATGCATTTGATTAAAATTGAAAAATTCATCCAAACAAATAATGGCTCGATGAATCAAGCATTTATTTTGAAACAAGTAAATCTTAAAACAAAATAATTGGAAATCTTAAATACCTAGAATGGCTATAGAAGTAAAATTTTCCAGGCTACCCAGGGACTCGGCGGGTTCGGGATGGTGTGGCGGTCCAGTTCCTAAGAGCAGCTCCCTTCTTCATGGTCTGAAGAGTGAGGCCTTCTTATTCCTCCTCCTCAATTATGGCACTGCAGTCTATGTCTTTATCTTCCAAGAACAAATTCTTCAACCCAGCTAGTTCTTCCTCTTTTGCGGTCCCCCATATCGTATCAGCTTGATGAAAAGCTTGTTCCAAATGTGGAACTGGCTGCTCAAGAGGGTAATACGGTTCACGCCACGAAGGTGACCAATTTCTATATTCTTTCCATGTGTACTGGTATTCGAGCCCAAAGGTGGTACCATGATTTTTCAGCTGTATCGATTTGGTGATACCTTGGAGTTTCTTTCCCAACCCTTTGCTGGGTTCATATCCAGCCCATGCCAATATGCTTTCTATTTTGCCACTCCACAATTTGTCTTTCTCGACAGCACATGATGATAGGTTTCCCCTTCTAGCCTTCTTCTATGTTCAATAGCCAGGATGGTTTAACTGGCGTATATGGGGTTACTTCCGTCTTTGTGGATGATCACCACCTGACGGTTCCATTCAAATTTTACGGCTCGATGTAGTGTGGAAGGTACGGCCCCAGTGGCATGTTTCCATGGTCGGCCTAATAGAAGGTTATATGAGGCTGGTATGTCGAGTACCTGGAATTCAACGTCGAACGAAGTTTGCCCCATCTGTAAGAAAAGGTTGATTTCCTCGATCGTGGCCCTCTGGGACCCATCTAAAGCTTTCATGTTCATGCTTCCTACCTGCATTTCATGGAAACCTTTGTCCAACCTTTTCAGAGTGTCCAATGTACAAATATTGAGGGTTTAACATCCTTCAACTAGGACCCTGGCAATGTACTTGTCTTCAAATTGCACCATAATATGCAACGCTCGATTGTGATTCAATCGCTCAGGTGGAAGCTCATCTTCGTGGAAGATTATCTTATGACTTTCCAGTACTTGCCCAACCATGTTGGCCATTTCTCTGCCAGTGATGTTATTTGGTACATAAGCCTCGCTCAACACTTTCATTAAAGCGTTCTTGTGTGCCTCTGAATTCTGCAACAGTGACAGGATAGATATTTGAGCAAGGATTTTGTTCAGATGGTTAACAATAGATTACTCCTTTTCCTGTACTTTCCTCCACAAGTCATCCGGTCCGGTCTCAATGATAGGCTGCCTAGTAGTGGCCTCCTTACTCGAACCTCCCAAATGTTCAGGTGTATAGATTCTTCCAGTTCTAGTCATTCCTTGTGCAATGTCAGATTCCTCTACCTTAGACTTCCCTTTTTGCGAGCTTCAGCAATATAATTCTAGGGTATTTCTTTTAAATCGAAGGGAGGTGTAGTTGATACTGACACTATGAAAGGTATGACCACTTCTAGTTCAAATAGAGCGGGGGTGGCTGCAGGAAGAGCCACCTCTACCTCGAATGGAATAGACACAGATACTTCACCCTCGATTGGTGACTGAGTCTGTACCATAATAGGAGTAAGTGTGACTGCAACTTTAACATCATCGCCTTCTCTAATAAGACCAATCAACCCCTCAGGGTCCTATTATTCATTCGTCTCTATCACATGCACATCATCACCTCTATGATTAAGGAGGGGATAATTGCAGACATTAGATGCGGTTTCCTTTGCATGTATGACCTTGTTGTCAATTAGCGTCTGGATCTTATCCTTCAATGTTTGGCACTCAGCAGTGGTATGCCCCTTCATACCGAATGGTACGCACAAGTTTTGTTCAGATAAACCCATTGGGATGGATTTTCTAATGCCACAGCGGGAACAAGGGTAATGTAACCCACAGCTTTCAACCTCTTATACAATTGGTCGATGGGCTCAACAATGGTGGTGTATTGTCTGGGTGGCTTGTGGTTGAAGATGGCTCTTGGTCTTGGAAATCTTTGGCGAGTGGGAGGTGATTGGAAGTCGGATGGTTAGGAATTATAGGTATGATGGATAGTGGCTGGCTGGGAATATCAGGGAAATGAAGGCTTATATGTAGGTGGTGATGCTTGGTATGTGGGTGGAGGTGTTTGATATGTGGGTGGAGGGGTTTGATATGTGGGTGGAGGTGTTTGATAGATAAATGGAGATTTTGGGACCTGAGCCACCGTTACCGCTCCAACATCTTTTTTTTGATATGCCGCCTATTGTAGTGCCTTATTTGTGGCCTGCAGTGCCTCGAAATTTATTATCATCCCGCTCTTGATTTCTTCTTCGATTCTTTCTCCCAGTTTGATGATATCAAAGAATTTGTGATTTTCGATAACCATCAACCTTTCATAATATTGCGGATCCTGTGTTCTGTTGAAGAATTTATTCATCTATTCTTTGTCCAAAGATGGCCTCACCTTGGCCGCTTTCGACCTCCAACAAGTAGTGTATTCACAAAAAGTCTCAGTAGGTTTCTTCTTAAGATTCTGAATATAGAAGAAATCTGGTGCATTCATTGTGTTGAACCTGAATCAGTCCATGAAATACGACGCCATACTTAGCCAATTGGACCATTTCTTGGGATCTTGGCTGATATACCTGGACAAAGCATCCCTAGTAAGACTCCTCATAAAGAGCTTTATCTGGATCTTTTCATCTTTCCCGACCCTGACAAGCTTGTCACAATAGGTCCTTAGATGAGCCCTGGGATCACCTATGCCGTCCAACATCTCGAACCTTGGAGGTTTGTACCCCTCTTAAAGTTCCACATCTGGCTGTATACATAGGTCTTCATAGTTTAAGCCTTCTATCCCTCTATCGCCTTCAATACCCTGAACTCGGCTTGTTAATCTCTTGAGTTCTTTAGCCATGTTTTTAATGAGCAGGTCCTTCTCAGAGGATCACGGTGTATAGGGGACTGGTTGGGTAGAGTGAGGTATATTTTCCACATATATAGGGTTTCTTTGATGGGGGCCAGGGACTTGGGCGTAGTGATGGTCATTGGTGGAGTTTTGGGGATCGGGAATGGGTGGTGGTGTGTTTTGGGGAGTGTGGTAAGTGGTGGTTGGTGGGTAATGAATTGGTTGATGGTGGTGTTGCGGTGGAGCTGGTATTGGTAATGAGTTGGGATTTTGGGGTGGAGTTGCGTATTGATTTGGTGCGGGAGGGTTTTGTGGATGTTGATTTTGTATGCTTTGGGGAGGCATTGGGTTCTTAGTGTTCTCTTGGTTGATGTCAGGGACATTTAGGGTGAGTGACAAGTTTGCCAAGTTGAAAACCTGCTCAATTTCTCCTTGTAGTTCCAGTATCTTTTGTTCCAGTCTCAAGACTAGATCATTTGGGGCTGGAGTACTATGACCATCTGATATTTCTGCGTTCTCAATATTCTCCTTTTGGATACCACTTAAGTTGTCAATTTTTGGTTTTTCCTCTGCCTTTTGTGTTTTTTGGAGGAAGAGGAGGTGGAGGGCCTCTGTATATGGTATGATACGCTGATTAGGCTAGTATGAGTGAACCAACCTAAAGGGATGGGAATAATCAAAGATAAGGAAAAACAAAAGGTAACAAGTCAGTGAGGATTCTAAAATGTTTGTAGTATTTAAACACATATTGCGGGAATGTAAATTCGCGTCTTAATTTTGGGATCCTCGTTATGACCGAGGTAGGACTAGTGACAACTAGATTTGGAGAACTTTAAATGCCGACAAATGCTTTATTTATAATATAAAAATAGACGAATCCCATAACAACTCCAAGATAAAAGAAAATAAGTCACTACTGGCACTTGGCCTTATTACATTTTTAGGAAAAAACAAATAAATCTAGCCTATTTGGTCCCAGAAGGACCTTCCCCAGATTCAATCTTCCGAACTCCATCATATAGATCCCTCAGCTCGCGCTGCCCCAGCAACAAGTAGGCTCTGGCTAGATGTCGTCCTTCAGCGTTCTAGCAATTTTCAATCCTCTTTATGACTTTAACTTCTAGCTCTAATATTCCTCGCTCTAGATATTCTAGTTTCCTATTGGAAGTGACTGTCATTTCTTTCCATTCCTCGATCAACCTCACATTCCTCTCATGTATTTCCCGGTGCTCATTCTCAGAGTCGTGGACCCTCTTGCGCAGCCTGTTGTATTTGACTTGAGCTTCAGCTTCTTCATCTATGATTCTATTCCCTCGACCGAACCCTGGCATCACCATTCCTTTAGATTGTCCTCTAACCATGCCGGGTAGAGAGATTCGCACCCTGCATAATACCTGTCTAGCTCAATGGTGTTCTTTTCCACAGTAATTTTGTAGTGCCACATGTACTGAGCTTGGCACTTGTAAGGGACGTCGTCATCTTGAAAGTCTACCCTGAAATGACTTATCCTGGCAACCCTTGGTACAACCTATTTCCTACCCGCTTGCTTCATAACTCAGATAGGAACATATGGGTATATCCCTCTCAACTCGATCAACACCAGATGTGTAGCATCCCTGGATCTGATGATGAATTCTTCTATTGGGAACCATTCAAACATCCATTGCACATGTTCCTTAATCAAATTGTCGAAGAACCCTAACCATTATTTAGCACTTTCCAGCTGAGCAAACTTGTATGAAATGTAATTCATCCACTTGGGGTGATAGAAGGCAATATAGTCGTTCCAAGCCGTTTGCGGAAATTCTTGGTGGTATCGACCCTTTTGGAAATGTTCCAACAACCACAACTGCAGCAACAAGTTACAACCCTCGAAAAGCTTGACCTCTCTTTCACAACGCTCCAGAGCCCTGTTGATGTCGGCTATGATAATGAAGACTGTGGTATATGTCTGTCCATTAATCCCTTCCATCAAAGTCTTGGCGACCATGGCCAACCTAGTGTGGATTCTTTCCTTTTTCATTGGGAACACTATCAGGCGTAAGAAGCATACAATGAATATGAACACTCTGCGGTGGATGTGACCCAGAGAAGTGAGATAGATCTCATCATGGTAGGTACGGTAGGACTTGCTATGGACATACCTCTCATACAGGTATTCGAAAGGTATGTAAGATTCCTTCAGGCATACTAGGTAGGTATTCTTCTTCATCCCTATCATCTTTGAAAACCCTTTGCCAGTATGGTTTTCTAGTACCAATAGCCCAGGACTATCCCAAACCAACCCCGCAAGCCCTCCCATTTCCTCTAGAAGCGGTGTCATTTGTATGTCCCCGAAACGAAACACATCCCTTTCACTGTCCTAAAATAAAGTGGCAGCCTCGATCAACTTGTTGTTTGGCTCAATATCTAGCAAGGAAAGCAAGTTACCCAGGTATTTTCTTACATGTTTCTTGTCACTTGAGGAAAGGTCTTCCCACCAATCTAGCAACAATGGTGGGATGTTGCTAACCATACCGAATCTGGGGACCTCGTGCCTCATTTTCTGCAAAACAAAGCGGTTAGGTCTTTCTCACCTACTAGACTCGACTATTTATACATTTATGATCAGCATATCGACATTTAGTTCTCCAAATTAATGTACTGAACGTGGTTGTGTGCATTAGGAATATGGAAAACCCAATGGACTTTTGGATAAGGCTTATCTTAAAGGATCATTATGTGGACAACATATTGATCCGACTATGTTTGACCATGGGTATTTGAAGAGTCGTCACCTAACAGATTGTGATGCGTTAGGGCACCTAGAGCGATTAAATCTTAGACTAGTTTGCATTACCAGAGTTTTAGGGTAAGGGCTTGAAATAACCTTGAGGGGAAGGTGTTAGGCACCCCTCTCGGTCCACAATGGTGGGTTCCGTCCGAACTTATACTTATGAATTAGCCCTTTAACAAATAGGTAGTTGAAACACATAATTGCAAATAAAGCATGTTGGACATTGTATGACTCAAATAATAAGACAAAGAATTTGAACAAGTTGTGTACAAAAAAAGTAAAGTTTTAAGAAAAAGGAATTTGGGAAAGGAGGGGTCCTAGGTTTGTCACGACACAAAATCCACTAAGGGTCGCGATAGTGCCGGACACTGCTGTCAGGCGAGCCAACCAAATTACTTAATCCAAATCTCATTTTAATACTTTTTAAAATCCAGGAATTTCCTTCAAGTTTAGCAATTAAAAGGTAGTTGTCTTAAATCAAATTTAAATGATGAGCAGTGAATACAAATAACATAAACTATCCCAGAACCCGGTGTCGCAAGTACATGAGCATCTGTTGACGAGAAAATAAAATACAACATCTGTCTGCAATACAGTGGACAGGAAGTAAATACAGTATACTGGAAGGGACTGCTCTAGCTGCTGCCGTCTCGAATAATGCAGCTCACCTAGTCCCGGAATCAGCCGTGCTGCTACGCTCAGTAGATCGCTAGAGATACACATACATGTGCAATAAAAATGCATAGAAGTGTAGTATGAGTATGCAAAAAACTCGTACTCAATGAGTATCCTGCCTAATCTCGAAGAAGTAGAGACGAGATGGTCAACTTCGACACTCACTAGTGGTCCAATAATAATATGGTGAAGATGTGAGGATAATATGGATTTATCTTGCATTTATATCTCATAAAGCAAGGAAACATGTAACACCTTCTCAAATAACAATGAAATTCCAAGGTTTACTTTTCATTATCTTTATAGTCTATAGCGGCCATAAAAAAGGCAATATCAACTTCAATAAGTTTCAGGATAAGCAATACAAGCATGCGCATATCATGCCAAGGCGACGACCCGATCCAACAGAAATAAATTGTGCACTTGCCGAGGGTCGATGGCGCGCCTATAGATGCATCTATTTGATCTGCCGAGGTGTTCCACCCATTCCATAAATAAACACATACCCTGCTCGCGAATCATGCATGCAACGCAGGTACATATAGAGATACATGCTCAATCAGTCAATTAAGAACTTATCGGGGGATATTTATCCAAATAAAACAATTTCTCTTTTAACAATTTAGGAAAAATGATGTTTAATCCCTTTTAAAATTCATTTACTAATCCAAGGTGATATAAGCAATTAAAGCTATCAATGGGTCCATAAATAATCCAAGTATAACATGCTTATGGGTCCTAACTACCCGGACAATAGCATAATAGTAGCTACGCACGGACTCTCGTCACCTCGTGCGCATGTAGCCCCCGCAATTAGGAGCACATAATCAATTATTTCACCTATGTGGACAATTCCCTATTACAAGGTTAGAAAGGAGACTCACCTCGCTCCGAAGATCCATAACCGACATTCCACGCCCTTACGAAGACTCTACTTGATGCACCACGCTCCAAAACTAGCCAAAGGTTATGCAAATCCATTAATATATGCTCAATTATTCCTTACAATCTAATTTATAGCAATTCCTAACTCCGATCGAAAAGTTGACCAAAACGCCCTCGGGCCCACGTGTCCGGAATCTGAAATTTTTTGAAGATAAAGTTTACATATTAAACTCAAAAACTCAAATATATGATTTTCTCTAAATTCCATACCCAAAATCGTGGTTAAATTCCAAGAATATAAGTACTAGGTCTTTCTACCAAAATCCCCCAAATTTTTACCAATTTCATGCTCAAATCCATACATAATTGATGTATTTAACTCAAAATAGATGGGGATATCTTACCTTGTCATTGATGAAGAAAATCCCCTCTTGAAGCTCCCCAAAATCGCCCATGCCAAGTGAAAAAATGAGAGAAGAATGGCCAAAATCCGATTTTTAAAACCGCTCTGCCTCCAGCTATTTTCGAACCTGCGGTCCTTTGATTGCTTCTGCGGTTCTGTAGGTGCGGTCCAATTACTGCTTCTACGGTTCCTATCAACCTCACCCTTTTTCGCTTTTACGACTCAACCTCCGCAGGTGCGGTCCCGCATCTACGGAAAAATGACCGCATCTGCGGTCCCTGCCTAGCCGCCCCGTTCTGCTTCTGCGATTCATCTACCGCAGGTGTGGTCCCGCTTTTGTGGAACCTTGACCGCATCTGCGGTCCCTTTCCTCCTGACATAAACCTGCACCTGCGCCTTACTAGTCGCTTTTGTGGCTCCGCACCTGCGGCCCCTTTTTCGCAGGTGCGGTTATGATAGCAACCAGGAGACCTCAACCTTCCAAAAATCCCATTTTCGATCCGTTAACCACCCGGAATCCACCCGAGGCCCCCGGGACCCCAACCAATCATACCAACCAGTCCCAAAACACATTACGGACTTGCTCGAGGCCTCAAATCACTAAAATCATGAATTACACCCAATTCAAGCTTTATGAACTTTAGAACTTCAAACTTCTATTTCCGATCTTTAAACCTATCAAATCACGTCCGATTGACCTCAAATTTTGCACACTAGCCATATTTGACATTACAGACCTACTCCAACTTTCGGAATCGGATTTCGACCCCGATATCAAAAAGTCCACTTCCGGTCAAACCTCTCAAAACCTTCAATTTTCTATCTTTAGGACTTCAAAATGACCTACAGACCTCCGAATTCACTTCCGATCGCGCTCCCAACTCCAGAATCACCATACAGAGCTACTCACAGATTCGGAATCCCAAACAGACATCGATAACACTGATATGCACTTCAAGCCAAACTTAAGAAATTTCTTCCAAAATGCTAACTTCCACACTAGGCGCCAAAATGCTCCCGGGTTATCAAAAACCCAATCCGGGCATACGCCCAAGTCCGAAATCATCATAAGAATCTGCTGGAACCTTTAGATCTCGGTTCCGAGGTTGTTTATTAAAAATTCCAATCCTAGTTCATTCTTTCAACTTTAAGCTTCCGAAACAAGAATTCCCCTTCCAAATCAACACTGGACTTCCCAAAATTTAATTCCGACCACAAGTACAAGTCACTATACCTGAAATGAAGCTGCTCATGGCCTCAAACTGCTGAATGACACACTACGGATCAAAATGACCGGTCGGGTCATTACAAGGTTGGTTAGCCTACAGGATCATCCCAGGCAATGCCCGGTAAACACTCCGCAATGAGGGGCTACATATGACATTAACGCGTATTCATCATATCCCATTCTAACCAACTCCCTCCCCTTGGTCATAGCCTAAAGAGTTCTAGTAACTTTGACAATGTCCTATGCATGCACTACCCGTCCCTTCCTCGTGGCCCCGAAGGTATTTTAAAAAGAGAAAAGACTCAGTAGTTTTATAAATACGAGAAATATTTAGTAAAACAGTTTTTAATAAGACTTGTGTAATAACAGATCAAACATAAAGCCAAAACAGGTTTAGCAGCACTCGAATAATACCTTCATACAAGGGTAATTGGGGCTGGGAACACACAATACAAGTAAATAGAATTCTTTGCAATAAAGGGGGTAACTAATAGTGCAAACAATAAGACATGGATTCAGGGGTGCTAATTAGAACATAGTTATAGAATCAGAGGTTCTTTAGGGGGTTCATGGGATTAGGGATAACAAATGATACAACACAATAAAAATTCCAGAACCAACATGGAATCAAACAACTTAAAGTAACAAAATTACTTTGTAAATACAGGTTCATACTAAAGACTTAGAT
This sequence comes from Nicotiana glauca, assembly GCA_026770625.1. Taxonomy (NCBI): domain Eukaryota; kingdom Viridiplantae; phylum Streptophyta; class Magnoliopsida; order Solanales; family Solanaceae; genus Nicotiana; species Nicotiana glauca. The sequence goes on from MU786332.1 coordinate 52,110, forward strand.
TGAAAATGAACCAACATTCAAAAACAAGGCAGAGTTAAATTTAGACAGACTACAAGTTCATAAGACATGCTAATCCTAGAAGTCATACGACATAACTAAGTGAAGTAATAGGTCAATTACATGTTGAACAGCAGAACAGTAGATAGAAGCAGATTAGGAATATGATAAACTAAAGCAATATGAAATACGTTGGTTTGAGAGCTTGCATTTAAAATCAAAACGTACTAGTAAAGAGAGTAAACGAAAGGTAAAGAATAGGAGGGTGGAATAATTAGCCTTGGCTTGCAGCCAGCTAATTTAGTAGCAATAGTAATTAACAAAGAAAGCAGAAGAGTTTTGACTGTATAAGAGATATGAACAAATGTCTGTATAAGACTGTAGAAGAGAGCAATATATATAGTAGTATGAAAGCTAGGTAAATAAGGTAAGAATAAAATTGTTCAGTAATTATAGAACTCAGAGTAAAATCAGTTCGATTCCTCCCTTGATTAAGTAAATTAGTTCAAACGGTAAAGAGCAGGTGACAAGTAAGGAAACAAATCATACATAACTGAAGTATAACAAAATAAGGAAAGAAAACAGTGCAAGTATAAAACATGTAATCATGGCTAGGTTTAGAAAGTTCTAATTAAGGAAATAATCAGTAAGAATCAAGTAACAATGCAAACAAAGTGAGGGTAAATTAATTAGGGCAAGTAAATCAATCAAATTGAGTAGAAAGGCAAGAATCAGATGTCTAAGGGAAAGTGTTGAAATCCACCCAAGAAATAAGGAATTCAGAATATTACATAGCTCAGTAAATGAAAAAGTCATGAAAAGAGTTAGCATGAGGTAAAACATGGATAGTCAAGAATTGATACATAACTCTAGCAAAATAAAAGTGAAACTATACCGATTCAATGAGAAAGATGCAAGTCTTGATGTGAACACTGAAGATGAACACATGAACATAAAATTAGTGAAAGTTTAGACTAAGAAACTCAGCAAAAGCATATCAAGGCAATACACTTACGAAAAATCATAAAAACTCAAAACGAGAACCAGTTAGTCATGCTAATACTAAAAAAAACAAACGAAGAACCCTAAAAATTAGGGCTTTCACCATAGGCGAGTTAAGGCTATAGTAGTGTCATATAATCAATCAAAATACGTGAGAAATAGAAATTTAAACACAAAGAATCATTCAAACAAAGTTTTAAAAGAAATTTCGAAAATCCTAGTTTTAGAAAAGGTTAAGAAACACTTGAAATCGTATGATTCTTGTAAATAATCTCAAGGATAATCTAAAGCACTCAAGAGACAAACTCTAATCGTCCTAGATATGTATATATATAGGAGGTATAGAAAAGAAATTAAGGTTTCGAAAGAGAACCATATAGAGATGAAGAAACCTGTCTAGAAACCCATAGATCGTAGTAAATATAGAACGATTTCACTTGAAATCACACTGGAATAGCCAGGAATAGGCAGGAGACGAACCCTAGATGCAAGTTGGCATGGCACTGGGCCCTTGAAGGCCTTAGAGAAGGCAAGAATGACATAAGAGAAGCCATTGAAGGAGAGATGATGAGAGGTCACCGAAGATGGCTAGAGATGGGAGGCCGACATTTGAAGATTATGGTTTAATTTGAGAGTGTTTTGAGAGCAGAGAGGATTTTAGGGCGGTGAAGAGGGGGGGTGTTGAAATGAATTAGGTTTGGGGGGGGTGGGTATACTCTAGTTTAATTAGGAAAGGGTGAATCTGGGCCATTAATCTCGGAGATGAACAACCAAGATTAATGGGGCCTGGGTCGGGTAAGTGTATTTGGGGCCTGGGTCGAGATCAACAACCAAGATTAATGGGTCCTAGGTCGGGTAATTAAATTAGAAATTGGGCTGGGTATTGGATTAGGATGGATTAGATTTAGGCTGCAATTGAAATAAATTTGGCTAAGTTTTAAATAGCCACTTCCAGTACTATATAATTTATAAAATAATAAAATTATTAATAAAAATATTTAGTTTAATAAAAATGATTAAAAATATTTATTTAATTATTTTAAAAATATAAAAGACTATTTTATGCATTAATAACGTAATTATGCATAAATAAGGCTAGTACTGCAATTATATGCAGATTGGCTTAAATTATAAATGCAATTATAAAAGTTGCACCAAAAATATTTAAGCAATATTTTGGCATAAATATAGGTTTAGATGGCTAAATTACCACAAAAATAATTTGAAGGATAATTATTGAAAACTTTATAAGTAAAAGGGGAAGAAATAAATCAATTTTAAGCCTTTTAAAATTATAGAAAAAATGTGCATGGTTATATATGCATATATGCTGTTTTGAAAGTATATATGTCTATTAAAAATATACAGGGAAAAATTAAGTATCAACAGTGTAAACGGCTCTGGAATGGGTTTTGCATAATTTCAACAGATTCGTATGTTGATTTTGGACTTCGGCGTGCGTTCGAATTTGAATTTGGAGGTCCGTAGGGCAATTTGAAGTATTTTGGCGAAAGTAGAAAAAATTAAAGTTTGGATGGTGGAAAAGTTTGACCAAAAGTTGAATTTGGTGATATTGGGGTCTGAATGCAATTCTGAGAGTTGGAACTGCTCGTTATGTCATTTAGGAATTCCCTTCAAAATTTGAACGTCATTCTGTTGATAGGTTTCGTTGCGAGTTTTTGAAGTTGGAAGATTTAAAAGTTCATTAGTTCAATTCATGGTAAGATTCATAGTTTCAACGTTGTTTGATGTAATTTGAGGTCTTGATCAGGTCCGCCTTATGTTTTGGGTTGGATAATGAACTTTTTAAAAACGGGTCAAATATGGATAAGAACCATATTATCTATTTAGAAAATGAAACTAGAACTTTTTGCTTCTTTCCAAAAGCAAAAAAACTGCTTCTGCAACTAGCCTAAAGTACCTCTATGTCTTGGCCAAATAACTTAAGTTTTTACAAAATACTTTTTTGGAAGAAAAAAAAATACTTTTAACCTCCTACAAGCTTGGTCAAATAGGCTCTCTAAGTCTGTTAGTTGATGGGATATAATGGACTATTTTTTCTACTCTTTGCTTTAGTATTCATGCATTTATTGTAACAAGTACAATCTTGGACTGATGCATTTATTATTGAATCTACTGATTTGATTTGCAACAAGCACAATCTTTTATGGTTTGATAAGGCGTCAACAAATATCAACGTACGTTAAGAAGTTTTTTTTATAAGCAACTCTATGCTTCCCGAGTCCAAAGTCTAAATGTGGTCTTTTTGGAATAAAAAAACCAAAATAAGTGGAAAAACAATTAAGTGACCAAACTATATAAAACGCGATTTTAAAGAGCGCTTTACTTTAACGTTCGTTTTGGACGTTAAGGTAAAATACGTTTTAAAAAGGTGTTTTATATAAAATGCATTTTCGAAATACGCTATACCTGAAGCTGAGTAGACGTTTATATAAAGCGTGGTTTAATAAAGCGTTATATATAAAATGCCTTAATAAACCATGCTTTTCATCTTCAAATACCAGTCCCCTTCCCTTCCCCCACATTCAAGTAGAATCTCCCCCCCCCCCAGAAATGCCTTTGCTTGTTAATGGTATGGTCATATTCCTGGTGGACGGATGTAATGCACTCTTTGATCTTGTACCTTATGGATGCTTCAATGTGTGGAATCAGGACAAGAGAAATCAAGTCAACATTCAAGTTGAAGTGATTCCCATTGAGTGTGTCCACTTCACAAGTGTGGATGCAAATATATTTACCCACTTTCACATACATGTTTTCTTCTTGCTCACATGCAGAATCCAATGACAACTCGTGAACATCTACGGCAAACAACCTTGTATACATCCGGACTTAACTCTTATACCGTCATCTCACGACACTCTTTTACACTGTACATTTTTGCCGCCTTGCTTAGGCATGCTTTATCAGGAAAAAGCATGCCCTTTGCCAGCACCGTTGGTCTAGACCCATCCTACATTGCTGTCCGAATTTCGTCAAAATCCCTTGTGAGGGCATCCACATTCGGAATACTTGGAAAATGATCAAGGTAGGGAATATGTCTTGAATGAAATGGCACGTGAGACTCGTACACTCTTGGTCTAACGGGGGTGAAGTATGCTCCCTCGTCAAATCAGGTACATCATTCTCTTCCTCCTTATCACCACCCTCATTAGGGAAGGGTATGTCATCTTCGGACTCATTTTTATTTTTGTCATAATCACTATTCTATTCCTGACTCTGCGCATCTGCCAGATCCCAAGTAAATATGTCATCTTCAGGCAATTGAGTCAGGACAGGTGGTTCAACTTGCTCGTTTTCACTGCACAAATAACAAAATAATAAGCTACTTAAATTGTTAAATACTTTACATATAGCTATATCACTTCACTTACAAGTCGTAATATGATGACATTCCATGATGGACATTATCCTGTTGGTGATGACTCACGAATGGACCACCACGATCCACTACGCCAAAACTACACATATTCCAACTAGGTGTGGATTCATAGCTTGTAAAATTCATATCTGGACAATATCCCCTGTGGAATATATATGTGTTAATACAAAATCAATACAACAAAAATAAACATCGTAACACAAAGAAAAATTGAAGTTTACCACTTGTCTTGTGGATTATGTAAAGTAGGAGAGAAATTATTTCCTCGCTCCTCATTCTCCCGTGGAGATAAGTTTAAATCCGGCCAAACTCTTTAAGCCAAAACCTGTTCGGCTAAAACTACTCCAGAATAACCACCCGATGATTAAGGGTTATCATGTTTTGCGCAACCTCATTATTGCGAATGTCGCACCCTTTTTTCTCGCAAAATCGGGTTTTGACATTTCTGGGATAACTCCTTTATGAGAGGGCAGGGAATTGGAATTGAAAGAGTCGCCACCTAACAGATTAAGGTGCGCTAGGGCATCTAGAGCAATAACTCATATAGCCTGTTTACATCACCAGAGATTGGGTAAGGGCTTGAAATTACCTTAAAAGGAAGGTGTTAGGCACCCCTCGAGGTCCACAATGGTGGATCCCAGCCAAACTTGAACTATAAATTAGTCTAATAAGAAGCGAGGGATTATTTAATAGGGATGGAGGGGGGTCCTAAGTTTTTTAGCCTAAAGGATCACCCCGTGCAGCATAAATAGTATTTTGTAACTCCCTCGAGTCGGGACTCATATTATTCAGCGGGCACAGACTATCATCTACTGCTACCCGATTACTATCTTTAAGTCATTACCTAAAATGCACTAGCTGATTCTAAACAGTACCCTATGCATGCACTACCCGTCCCATACCTATGGTCCTGGAGGCGTTAGGACCTCTATCTTGGATGGTTCTATACTCAACTTAGGTTTCTCAAAATTGTAAAACTAACCAACATACAAAAACACATTTGACTTTCACTTATAAGCAAGTGAGGGCTCAAGTTAGCCTTCACAAATTAAGCAAAAAAATGCACGCATGTCAGATTGATACAGATAATGATGGATTTTAGACGAGTTAAGTATATTAGATCCTATAGGCATGATTTATACGTGAGAAAAATAGAGTATAAAGGCGGTTTTATTAAGGCGAGCATTAAGACCTATTTGTTTGCCTACTGATTTTATTCGACATGAATCTGGGCACTTCAGGCAGTAGTATATCACAATTATAAATCCAGGATTGTTAAATCCTACAAGTATATTGTCTAAGTGATTGCCAAGGGAGATTGTATTCAGAATCAATTGATAGAATCATATAGGCATGATTTCTTCGAGTTTGATGATTACAAACCTATTGACATGATTTCTAGGCATAACACTGACTTTAACTTGCAAAGATAGATTTTTATTTCATATAGGCATGCTTTCTAACTGTTGAATTGACTTAAACCTTATAGGCATAATTTCCAATTCCTGAATTGACTTTAGTCATATAGGCGTGATTTTAATTGCTGGATTAATTTAAATTCTACAGGCATGATTTCTAGGTTAGATGGATTTAAATCCTATAGGCATGATATCTATTAACTATGTACGGACAAAAATTAAACAGATTGCCAGAAAGGACAGTTAGCTCAAACAAAAAGTTCCTGTAGGCATGATTATTAATGCATATTTGTCTATAACATGTATAGATCATATGAATAGGATTTTAAATGGAACGAAAGTTCTATAAGCAGGATCTCTAGTATGCAAATGTAAAATACAGAATCAAGATGATCATGAAAGTCCTATAGGCAGGATTTCTATACATAGTATAGTACTTACACAATTCAATCAGCATAATTAAATCCTATAGGTAGGATTTCTACCCAATTTTAACAAAAAATATAAAAAAACTTCCCTCAGCTTTACTAAATATCCTCAAATCTATTATTACATAGTTATTACAGACCAGAATAGCCGAATGAATTACATAATGGTAATATTTACACTATAGGGAGCCTTCATAGGCCCAAATAAACCTGGGAACCTAACCTCCCAACCATAACCACTTTGAAGCACAACATAGCATATTAGGGCCAAGTTTCCAATGTGTCAAAGTTCCTAAAGGCCTCAGGGAACCCAGGGCAATGCTCACACCAACACCACATTCTTCAGAAGAAAGTTCAAAAAAGATTGGAAAACTAGCCCCCAGTGTGTCAGAGTTCAAAGGAGTCTCAAGGACAATAGGCAGTGCTCACACTGGGGTGGTCGAGAACCTAAGGGACTAAGAGTAGGGGTTCATAATTAGTGCATAAAAGGGAGAAGGGATAGATCTTAAAATAGTTTAATTTCAGAAGAAAGAAAGTTCAAAACACAGAGTTACAGGCAGAACTGCACCAGGAAGCAAACAAGGTTCATGTTCAACATATAGTTCAAATAGGTTGAAATCTGATTAAGCTAACACTCATTCTAGTATTCATAACTGTGAGCACGTGATTTTTGCCCCAAGCAGTTAATTCCAAAATAAAAATACAAAAATAATTTTTTTGGTTGCAATTAATTTGATTAGTGTATAGAAAATACCAGTTTTTGTTTCAATTGTTAGAAATAAAATTTAAAATGAAATACAAAAAGGAAATTAATTGGAAAATGTCACAAAAAATATAAGGTAATTGGAAAATTAAGGAAAAATATACAAAAATTGGAAAATCAAAGGAAATACATTAATATAAATACACAAGGAAAATAAGTCTAAAATACAAGGGAAAATACAGAAAATTAAATAAATACAATTCAAAAATAACAAAAAATACAAAAATACAATTTGAAATACCAAAATTGGGCCAAATACACGAAATATCAGCCCAATTGATACATTATACGGACCAGGCCCAAAGAAAACAAACCAGCCTGTATATACAAAATCCAAACGACACCGTATAGAATAAATGAATCCGGACCGTTGATCAATTGATCAAACGGCCCAGAGGTAACGGTCATATAATAATTAAAACGACGTCGTTCGTGGGAAACAATCACAACCGTTTATCTAAATGATCTACGGATAAAATGAAGGCCTCATTTAAACTACACGACGCCGTTTGAAGGCCAGTGAATCCTGACCATTCGTTCAAAACTGATCCAACGGCTGGCACCCATCATCACATTTTAATATATCACCGATACATTAAACATTACATACACAATATACAATCATCTTCTTTAAAAAAACCTAGCCGCCTTGATTTGCTCTCAACAGCCCGCCGGAAACCTACCGGCGGGGAACCCTACTAGTTCAGATCAAGCTACCACGAACACCACTGAACCTTCCCTTCCTCCTCTATCACCCCATCAC
>MU786340.1:4176-23223 GCA_026770625.1 Nicotiana glauca
GGCAATTATTTGTTATAATTCCTTTAGGCGTTTAATTTCTTCTTCAAAAGCAAACTAACGTATCTTTCTTGTTTCCTTCCTTTGTAACCTTTTTAAATTAAAAAATTGTTGTATTTGTCGCTTTCTTAACGTGTAAATACATAACAACATGCTTTTAATTATTTCATAATCATGCTCAACATCATACTCCACTCGTGCCAAACAAAATACTATAGCAACATTGATGAATGGTTGTTCCCTTCCTATATCATTACCCCCTAAATTCGAAAAGGCTTATTTGCGGTTAAATTAGTCGATCAGCGATCCAGTCAACGATTTCGTGTCTTCCCCCTTGAGTTATCCACTCAAGGGTGCCAGTCTAAAACCCTACAGAAACCTTACTCTGTTATTATTGTTGCATGCATTATGGTCAAACCTAGCCAGGCTAAAAGTGTTGTCCGCACAATAGCTTTTAAGATAGCCTTTTCCAAAAGTCCACTGGGTTTCCCTAAACCCAAACAGACATCATCACATTTTGTGCATTTATTTGGAGAACTAAATGTTTCATGCTAATTGTTGATGTTAAATAGTCGAGTCTGGTGTGGGTAAGGGCCTAACTTTGTTTGCATTACAGAAATATGAGGCACGAGGTCCCCAGATTTGGTATGGTCACCAATATCCACCCAAGATTGCTGAGATGGTGGGAAGATTTACATTCTAGTGACAAACCCACGTTAGAAAATATCTGGGTAATCTACCATCCCTCCTGGAGATCCAGCCTAACAACATGATAATAGAGACTGCTACTTTATTTTGGGATTGTGAAAGGGCCGTGTTTCGCTTTGGGGACATCAAAATGACACCTTTGCTAGAGGATATAGGAGGACCGGTTGGTCTAGTGTGGGAACCTCGGGTTTGCTAATGCCTGAGAACCGCACAGGCAAGAGTTTCCTAAAAATGATGTGTTTGAAGAAGAATGCATAATTGGTATGCCTAAAGGAATCGTACATCCCTTTTGACTACCTGTAAGAAAGGTACGGTCCCGTACCTACCATGACGCGTTTTCCATCACATCCTTGGGACATATCCATTGTAAGGTATTCGTCTTCATGTTTTGCTTCCTGGGCCTGATCGTGTTTCTAATGAAGAAAGAGAGAATCCATACTAGACCGGCTATGGCAAACAAGACCCTAATGGAGGGAATTGGCGAGCATACATTCAGCATTGTACCCATGATCATTGCAGAAATATATCGAGCCTTAAAGAAGTTCCAACGAGGAGCGAGACACTTCGAAGGCTCCAATCTACTACTTTAACTTTGGCTCATGGAAAATCTCCAAAAGGGCGAATACCGACAAGAAATTCAGCAAAGGGCCTGGGATGACCACATCGCTTTCCATCATCCAAAACGAATGAATACATCTCTGACATGTTCTCTCATCCTGAGATGCCAAAGAATGGGTTGAGCTCTTTGATAATCTAACTGAAGAACAGGTTCAATGGATGTTCGAGTGGTTTCCGATAGAGGAGTTCATCGCCAGATCCAGAGATGCACCTTTCCTGATATTGATTGGTATAATAGGAACATACCTTACGTCCCTCTTCGAGTTTTGAGGCAAGCAGGTAGGAAGAAAGTCATACCCAGGGTCGAGAAGATGAGCAATCTTCGAGCTGACTTCCAAAATGATGATAGTCTTCACAAGTGCCAAGCCCAGCACATATGGCACTACAAGATCATAATTGAGAAAGACACTATTGAGCTAAGACAGATATCATACCGGTTGTACCCCTTTCTATTCTGGTTGGTTGGAAGACAATTGGGATGGTCTAGGCAAGCAAGGGTTTGTTCAAGGCCACAGAATTATAGATGAAAAGGCCGAGGCGCAAGTCAAATGCAACCAGCTATGCAAAAGGATCCGTGAATACGAGAGCGAACACCGTGAGATACACGAGTCCAACAAAAAGCTGATTGAGGAATGGAAAGACATGGCTATCAGTACCAATAAAAGGCTAGGATACTTAGAGCGGGGCATAGTAGAACTAGAGGGAAAATTTTTCAAAAGGGTTGAAGACTGTCAAAAGGCTGAAGGGACTGAAGGTCGACATCTAGCCAGAGCATACTTGTTGCTGGGACTTCGCGAATTGGGGAAGCTGTTTGAAAGAGCCAAGGATGTCGAGTCTGGGGAAGGTCTTTCCTGGACCAAATAGATAGAAATTTACTTTTTTGCTTTATGAATGTAATAAGGCCAATGACCATTAGTGACCTTTATTTCTTGCTTATTTAGTGTTGTTTTGGGATTCGTCTATTTTTATCAATAAAATGAGGCATTTAGCATTTTAAGTTCTCCAAATAAATTTGTCGTTGGGCCTACCTCGGGCACAAAGAGGTTTCCAAATTAGGACACGCTTTACATTCCCTCACTATATGTTTAATTATTGCAATACTTTTTATAATCCTCACTTACTTGATTACCTTTTGTTTTTGTTTTGTTTTCTTTCTTTTTATTCCCCTCCCCAAAGGTTAGTTTGTGCACTCTGGCATCATTATCTTATTTCACAAGATCCAGGGGCCCTCTACCCACTCCTCTTCCTAGTCCCTCTAAAGGCAAAAATAAAGGCAAGAATAAAATGGAAGATTTAAACAACACCAGGAAGGAGAACACAGCTGAACGGGTAGAGGCCACTGATGGCTAGGGTATTCGGGTAATGAGAATGTGTCATAGCTTGAACAAAAACTGTTGAAATTCCAGGAAGAGCTCGATCAGGTTTGAAATCTGGCAAACCTGTCATTTTCCCTTAATGCCCCAGACATCAACTTCCCCAACTCTCAAAACCATATACCTCCTCAAAATATCCCAAAAAGCAGAATCATCCTGCACCTCACCATCACACTACTCCACTAAAGAACAAATGTAACACTTGTCATGCCCCAAACAACACTCCACTACTTATCCCAGAACCTCAGAACTCCACAAACGACCATTTCCACACTCATACACCAAGCCACCATAATAATCCTATCTATGTGGAGACCATGCCACACTCCACCCAACCTATCTTATACATAACTGAGTCTGATGAAAAGGATCTGCTTATCAAAAACTTGGCCGAGCAACTTAAGTAACTGACCAGCCGAATTTAGGGCGTCGAGGGAAGCAAAGGAATTGAGGGGCTGAACTATGAGGACATTTGCATACAGCCTGATGTCTAACTGCCTGAGGGGTACAAACCTCTTAAGTTTGAAATTTTTGATGGTACGGTACGGGTGATCCAAGGTTCCATCTGAGGACCTATTGCGACAAGCTGGTGGAGTAGGGAAGGATGAAAGGATCTGCATGAAGCTGTTCATAAGGAGTTTGAAAGAAGATGCATTGTCTTGGTACATCAGCCAAGATCCCAAGAAATGGTCAAGCTGGGTGAGCATGGCATCTGACTTTATGGACAGATTTAGATTAATACAGAGAATGCACCAGACGTGTTCTATATCTAGAATTTGAAGAAGAAGCCCACAGAGACATTTCGCGAGTATGCTACTCACTGGAGGTCCGAAGCTGCTAAGGCCAAACCCACCTTAGAAGAGGAGCAAATGAACAAGTTCTTTGTCCGGGCTCAGGACCCACAGTACTATGAACGGTTGATGATGATTGAGAACCACAAGTTCTTCGACATTATCAAATTAGGTGAAAAGATTGAAGAGGGTATTAAAAGTGGTATGTTCACAAATTTTGAAGCCTTACAAGCTATGAATAAGGCTTTACAGTCCAGTGGTGTGTCCAAGAAAAGGGACGTGGGGGCCATGATGGTTGCACAAAGGACCAAGTCTCCCATCAAATACCAAATTTACCCAACACCTCCACTCACATACTAGCCAACCCCAAATTACCAAGCACCCTCACCCTCGTACTAACTCCGCTACCAACTTATCAATCATCTCCACCTCCTACATATCAACCTACTTCACCTAGATACTCTCAACCCCCTCATGTCTACCACACTTATAATTCTCAACCATCCCATTATCAATCACCCCTTGCATGCCAAAACTTCCCTAGACCTCGACCTAATTTAATCGCAGATCTCCAAAATAATATACTGCCATCGCTAAACCCATCGACCAGCTGTATGACAAGCTCAAAGCTGCTAGTTATGTCACCATCATCCCTGCTGCAACCCCTAAGAATCCTTCTCAATGGGTTAACCCAAACAAATCCTGTGCATACCACTCCGGCATGAAATGGCACACCATCGATGAATGCTGCTCTTTGAAGGACAAGATACAGTCTTTGATTGATAACAAGATCATTGTGGCAAAGGAACCTACTCCAAACATCCGTAATAATCATATGCCAGACCATAAGGGTGGAGGTATCCACAAGATTGAAGTAGAAGATGACTGGGATCCCGAGGGATCAATCGGGCTGATCACAGAAGGTAGTGACCCAAAGAAACCAGAAATTACTCTCAATCCAATCATAGTCCAGATCCAACCATATAAGGATGCTGAGGTGAATATGTTTATAGCTCTTGAGTTTGAAGCAGCGCCACCCGCAAAGACAACGGTACCAATTGAGGTTGAATTCGTGTCTCCGGAAAATGCACCCATATCATTTGAGGTTGAAGTCTTGCCACCCAAGGCACATGTTCCATTTGAAATAGGGATAGACACGCCGATCCCAGTGGTGATGTCAACCACGCCACCCTTCTATACAAATGATGTACTCTGGGACTATACGGGCGATGCGACAAGGAAAGGCAAGGTCAGGACTGAAGAAACTATCGCGGCACAGGGTATGACAAGAACTAGTAGAGTCTATACCCCTGAACATCTAGCTGAGTCAATCGAGCAGGCTTCCAATCGGCCACCCCTCATTGAGACAGGTCCGGACGACCTTTGGAGGAAAGTACAATCCAAGGAGTATTCGATCATCGACCAGTTGAATAAGACGCCAGCACAAATATTCATTCTCTATTTGCTGTAAAATTTTGAGATGCACAGAAATGCTTTGTTGAAGGTGTTGAATGAAGCATATGTACCAAATAACATTACTAGCGGGGAAATGGCTGATATGGTAGGAAAAGTGCTTGAAAGCCATAAGATCACCTTCATGAGGAAGAGCTTCCACCTGCAGGGCTAGGGCACAACAAAGCACTGCATATCACCGTGCAATGTGAAGATTATTTCATCACCAGAATCCTGATCGATGGAGGGTGTAGTCTTAACATTTGTCCGCTGATAACGCTCAAGAAGTTGGGTAAAGGACTGCATGAGATAAAGGATGGAGCAATCAATGTGAAATTTTTCGATGGTTCTCAGAGGTCCACCATTGGTGAGAGTAGTCTATGCCTGCAGATGGGACCAACCTGGTTCGAGGTCGATTTTCAGGTAATAGATGTACCAGCATCTTACAACTTGTTGCTGGGATGGCCATGGATCCATGCTGCTGGGGCTGTAGCATCAACGCTGCATCAGGCAGTAAAGTTTGATTGGAATCACCAGGAAGTGATCATTCACGGCGACGGTAGCAACCCTATATACAGTCACCAAACTATTCTGGCAATCGAGGGAAGAAGGAAGCTGGGTGGAAAAGCTTACCAATACATTGAATGGGTCAATGTTATCGACAAAGACAAATATTGGGATAGAAAAATCAAGAGTATGATGAGTTAGAGCGGGTACGAGCCTGGCAAAGGGCTTGGCAAGAACCTCCAAGGAATCTCTAAACCCATAAAACTCAAGAAACATAGAACTACCTTCAGTTTGGGATATGAATACACCTGGGAAGAATTAAATAGCTAGTCGCCACCATGGTGCCATCCTTACTACCCACTAAAGCAGCCAATACCACATCTGAAGCAGACCTTCCAACAGGCCGATATTATTTATGGGTCAGATGAAGAAGAAGTACTTGCAGTAGTGAGGAACTTATTTCTAGAGGACGGTGATATGGACTGTTGCATTATTCTCAAGGAGGAGGGGAATGAAGGTCATTCCATACATCCTATGAGCAGAGGGGCACATCTCAAGAATTGGACCACCAGGACAACCAAAGCCCGACGAGCCTCGGGGTAGCAAGGCTAAAATAAGCATTATTCATTATTTTATTTACTAAATGATTTTCTCTTCATATTTTTCAATTCCCGCAATTAGATCTTTGATGTTCAAAAATATTATTCAATTTATCAAAAGCATCTTGATTTTTCTTATGAATCAATATTTATTGCCATCGTTTTCTCTTATTACTTTACCTATACAGCATTACTATTACTTGTCTTGATAAACCAATGACTGTGACATACAAATGAGATAACGTAACAAACGGACGTTGATTCAAAGGAAGATGGCATACCTGACGAGATTGTCAAAGAAGTTGAGAATTTTGAGAAAAAACCTAAGTCCAACCTGGACGAGACCGAAATTGTCAACCTGGGAGATTCAGAAAACGTCAAGGAAACGCAAATCAGCATTCACCTATCGCCATCAAAGAAGAAAGAATACACAGAATTACTAAAGGAGTATGAGGACATATTCGCATGGTCATATGATGACATGATCGGTCTGAGTACATCTATTGTGGCTCACAAACTGCCAACCAATCCAATGTGTCCACCGATAAAGCAAAAGCTCTGAAAGTTCAAGCCTCATATGAGCTTGAAAATCAAGGAAGAAGTCACCAAGCAGATCCACGCTAAGGTTCTCAAGGTCATAGAATACCTGACGTGGTTGGACAACATTGTGCCAGTGCCAAAGAAAGATGGGAAAGTCAGTCTGTGTAGACTACCGGGATCTCAATCGGGCCAGTCCGAAAGACGACTTCCCTTTGCCAAATATACACATCCTGATTGACAATTGCGCTAAGTATGAGCTACAGTCATTCGTAGATTGCTTCGCTAGTTATCATCATATCTGGATGGATGAGGAAGATGTTGAGAAAATGGCTTTCATTACATCGTGGAGAGTGCATTGTTACAATATGATGCCATTCGGCCTGAAGAATGCAGGGGCCACCTACATGAGGGCCATGACTACCATCTTCCATGATATGATACACAAGGAGACCGAGGTCTATGTGGATGATGTTATTATCAAGTCCAAGAAGGCCATTGACCACATAGAAGATCTAAGGAAGTTCTTCAATAAACTTTGGAAATTATATATACACTATACAACATACCTAGTAAAATTCCACTAGTGGGGTCTGGGGAGAGTAGAGTGTACGCAGACCTTACCCCTACCCAGAAAGGGTAGAGAGGCTATTTCCAGGAGACTCTCAGCTCAACAGGAAAGGCAATAATATCAAAAAAGAAATAAGAGAAAAGACATGTAACAATAAAGGATACCAGAAAGAAAATAACCACAACAAATAAGTGAAAGGACAATAACACAAAACTATGCAAAACACTAATGTGAATACCACAAAGACCGCTAACAAACCTAATGAAACTCTAATAGACTACCCAGTACAAAGAGAGAAGAACTATCGACTACCCCCTAGCCTACCAGCCTAATGCTCGACCTCCACATGTTCTTATCAAGAGCCATGTCCTCGAAAATCTGAAGTCGCGCCATTTCATGCCTGATCACCTCGTCCCAATACATTCTAGGCTGCCCTCTGCCTCTTCTCATACCAAGCAAAGTCAACCGCTCACACCTCCTAACCGGTGCATCTAGGATTCTCCTCCACACGTGTCCGAACCATCTAAGTCGCGCTTCCCGCATCTTATCATCCACGGGAGCCACACCCACCCTCTCCTAAATATCTTCATTCTGAATCTTATCCAGCCTAGTGTACCCACACATCCATCTCAACATCCTCATTTCTGCTACTTTCATCTTCTGGATATGTGAATTCTTAACGGGCAAACACTCAGCTCCATAAAATATGGCCGGTCTAACTACCGCTTTATAGAAATTACCTTTGAGTTTCGGTGGCATATTCTTGTCACACAGGACTCCAGATACTAACCCCCTAGCCTACCAGCCTAATGCTCGACCTCCACATGTTCTTATCAAGAGCCATGTCCTCAAAAATCTGAAGTCGCGCCATTTCATGCCTGATCACCTCGTCCCAATACATTCTAGGCTGCCCTCTGCCTCTTCTCATACCAAGCAAAGTCAACCGATCACACCTCCTAACCGGTGCATCTAGGATTCTCCTCCACACGTGTCCGAACCATCTAAGTCGCGCTTCCCGCATCTTATCATCCACGGGAGCCACACCCACCCTCTCCTAAATATCTTCATTCTGAATCTTATCCAGCCTAGTGTACCCACACATCCATCTCAACATCCTCATTTCTGCTACTTTCATCTTCTGGATATGTGAATTCTTAACGGGCAAACACTCAGCTCCATAAAATATGGCCGGTCTAACTACCGCTTTATAGAAATTACCTTTGAGTTTCGGTGGCATATTCTTGTCACACAGGACTCCAGATACTAACCCCCTAGCCTACCAGCCTAATGCTCGACCTCCACATGTTCTTATCAAGAGCCATGTCCTCAAAAATCTGAAGTCGCGCCATTTCATGCCTGATCACCTCGTCCCAATACATTCTAGGCTGCCCTCTGCCTCTTCTCATACCAAGCAAAGTCAACCGATCACACCTCCTAACCGGTGCATCTAGGATTCTCCTCCACACGTGTCCGAACCATCTAAGTCGCGCTTCCCGCATCTTATCATCCACGGGAGCCACACCCACCCTCTCCTAAATATCTTCATTCTGAATCTTATCCAGCCTAGTGTACCCACACATCCATCTCAACATCCTCATTTCTGCTACTTTCATCTTCTGGATATGTGAATTCTTAACGGGCAAACACTCAGCTCCATAAAATATGGCCGGTCTAACTACCGCTTTATAGAAATTACCTTTGAGTTTCGGTGGCATATTCTTGTCACACAGGACTCCAGATACTAACCCCCTAGCCTACCAGCCTAATGCTCGACCTCCACATGTTCTTATCAAGAGCCATGTCCTCAAAAATCTGAAGTCGCGCCATTTCATGCCTGATCACCTCGTCCCAATACATTCTAGGCTGCCCTCTGCCTCTTCTCATACCAAGCAAAGTCAACCGATCACACCTCCTAACCGGTGCATCTAGGATTCTCCTCCACACGTGTCCGAACCATCTAAGTCGCGCTTCCCGCATCTTATCATCCACGGGAGCCACACCCACCCTCTCCTAAATATCTTCATTCTGAATCTTATCCAGCCTAGTGTACCCACACATCCATCTCAACATCCTCATTTCTGCTACTTTCATCTTCTGGATATGTGAATTCTTAACGGGCAAACACTCAGCTCCATAAAATATGGCCGGTCTAACTACCGCTTTATAGAAATTACCTTTGAGTTTCGGTGGCATATTCTTGTCACACAGGACTCCAGATACTAACCCCCTAGCCTACCAGCCTAATGCTCGACCTCCACATGTTCTTATCAAGAGCCATGTCCTCAAAAATCTGAAGTCGCGCCATTTCATGCCTGATCACCTCGTCCCAATACATTCTAGGCTGCCCTCTGCCTCTTCTCATACCAAGCAAAGTCAACCGATCACACCTCCTAACCGGTGCATCTAGGATTCTCCTCCACACGTGTCCGAACCATCTAAGTCGCGCTTCCCGCATCTTATCATCCACGGGAGCCACACCCACCCTCTCCTAAATATCTTCATTCTGAATCTTATCCAGCCTAGTGTACCCACACATCCATCTCAACATCCTCATTTCTGCTACTTTCATCTTCTGGATATGTGAATTCTTAACGGGCAAACACTCAGCTCCATAAAATATGGCCGGTCTAACTACCGCTTTATAGAAATTACCTTTGAGTTTCGGTGGAATATTCTTGTCACACGGGACTCCAGATACTAACCTCTATTTTATCCACCCCACTCCTATACGGTGCGTAACATCCCCAATCGATCTTTCCATCTCCCTGGATAATGGACCCTAAGTACTTACAACTTTCTCTCTTAGGGATGACCTGTGAGTCAAGCCTAACTTCCACATCTGCTTCCCTCGTCACGTTGCTAAACTTACATTCCACATATTCTATCTTAGTCCTACTCATCTTGAAACCTTTAGACTCTAGAATCTGCCTCCATACCTCCAGTCTCCCATTAACGTCGCCTCACATCTCATCAATCAGAACTATATCATCAGCGAACAGCATACACCATGGCAACTCTCTTTGGACATGGTGTGTCAGTACGTCCATCGCCAGAGCAAATAAGAACGGGCTGAGCGCAGATCCTTGGTGTAATCCCATAACCACTGGAAAAAGCTCTGAGTCACCTCCCACAGTCCTTACCCGAGTAATAGATCCATCGTACATATCTTTTATTACCCTAATGTAAGCCACCGGCACACCTTTCACCTCCAGACACCTCCAAAGGACGTCCCTAGGGACTTTTTCATATGCCTTCTCTAGGTCAATAAACACCATATGTAAATCCCTCTTCCTATCCCTATATAGTTCCACCAACCTCCTGATAAGGTAGATAGCTTCCGTAGTAGAACGGCCCAGCATGAACCCTAACTGGTTTTCCGATATAGACATCACCCTCCTCATCCTCATTTCCACCACCCTCTCCCAGACTTTCATGGTATGACTTAGTAACTTGACACCCCTATAGTTGTTACAATTCTGGATATCTCCTTTGTTCTTGTACATCAGAACCATTGTACTCCACCGCCACTCATCAGGCATCCTCTTTGTCTTGAAGATAACATTAAACAGCCCAATCAGCCACTCCAAGCCTGCCCTATCCGCATATCTCCAAAACTCCACTGGAATCTCGTCAGGTTCGGTCACTTTGCCTCGACTCATCTTACCCATCGCACCCATGACCTTCTCAACCTTAATACGCCTACAATACCTAAAGTCTCAGTAACTCTCGGAGAGCCCCAATTTCCCTAACACGATGTTTCCATCCCTCTCTTAGACTGCAGAAATACAGCCTGAAATTAAACCCCGCGAAGTGTGCATTTGGGGTTCCTGCTGGGAAATTGCTTGGGTTTATTGTGAGCCGCCGAGGAATAGAACTGGATACATCGAAGGTCAAAGCAATTCAAGAACTACCACTGCCAAGGAACAAGAAATATGTGATGAGTTTCTTGGGAAGGCTTAACTACATCAACCGATTCGAGCAACAGTCAGAAACGTCAACCCATCAAATTGGGGTAGAATTTTGGGAAGGATCCTCAAAATTCCGTAGTAGGAGAGGTTGCAATGTCCTGAACTACGTCACAGTCATCGGTTCATCTAAAAGCTATTTTTAATTATACATTTATATCATACATTTACAAAATCATGCATATTCATTATTGAAAATACTTTGTTTAGCAACGCTTCCCCAATGATATAGACGGTATCACCAGATCAAAGTCGAACGAGTCAAGCAAAGACAGTGGGGATACAAACTAAACTCACCCTTACAAAACTCATGATTTTTCTTTGGATGCAGGCACTAGGATTGCGAAATCCTTAAACATATTGTAAGCACAGGGGACAAACATTATTTAAAAATACGATTCTCAGAACCGTTCCACTTGCCAACATTTGCTATCAGCACACACAAGTAATGCTCCGTAATCACAATGCTCCTAGTAATCACAATGCCGCAATATGTTATCAGCTAAGAAAACTCTACTGTCATTTGTTATTTTACTTCTTGCATAAGGCTACCATTCTGCCTTCCATGACTAAACGATGTCTCCCTCGGCATCTGCACTGCATAAGGCTGCCATTCTGCCTTCCAATTTGCATAAGGCTATTATTCTGCCTTCCGAGACTAAACGTAGTCTCCATCTGCATTTGCATTACATAAGGCTACTATTCTGCCTTCCAACTTGCATAAGGCTATCATTCTGCCTTCCGAGACTAAGCAATGTCTCCATCTGCATTCTTGCATAAGGCTACAGTTCTGCCTTCTGAGGTTAAGCTCTACCTCCATCTGTATTCGCATCTTTGCATAAGGCTACTTTTCTACCTTTCGAGGCTAAGCTATACCTCCAATTTTCTTCGAAACTAAGATCTATCTTAAGCACTATTTATCTCGCTTTTCTTACAGGATAAGCTATGCCCTTCAATTCGCAAGACTAAGCTCCGTCTTGTCCACATCATACTACTGCATCCTTCATGGGCTGAAATATCGCCAACTCGTCCAAAGGCGTCATTATTTAGAGGCACCATTCTCATGGCCCGAGAACACCATGTCATGGCCTGAGGATCTCTTTCAATCTTTTGCATATCATTATTCAAGGCGTCATGGTTCGGAGGCACTATCCTCATAGCCCAAAGAACATCATTTCATGGCCTGCGAATCCTGCATAAAACAACCCATGGCCCAGGATGTCATTCCCAATCGTCCAAAGACAACATTCATGGTTCGACGGGAATTTGCATCATGTTTAAATTATGTAATATATGCTTGTATCGTTTATTTGCAGGCAATCCGGTGAGTAACAGTCATCCTGGCAAGAGCGGTCTTGCTCTAGTTCTCCTAACCATTCTCGTAAGTTGCTTATTCGTCTAACCCTATATGTTGCGTCCGTTCTTGTAAAACTTCATCGATATACTTCGCCGGTGACTTCTGAACCACATACGGCCTGATTCCTGTAAAACCAGAGATATGTAAGCAACTCAGAAACCAGGGTGCAGCGTAGTTCTCTTCAAACTATTTCGCTCGGTCAAAATTGGCCATCATATCTTTACCCGACAACTCTTTCATCCTTCCCGGATAAAGAGGGGCAGATGTTGATACCCAATTTTTTCTCAAACTATTTTTAAATTTGTATATATACCTTCAAAATCACTTTCTATAATAATTGGTATTTTTCCATAATTATTCATATTATTATCGATTTATTTTCAATTTATTCAGTACTTTATATCTGATAATTATTCATAAATTACATTACAAGTAATTTCAAAGTATTTCTTAGCTCAATATATCATTTTTAATCCTATTAAGATTTAATTATCTTATAAATTAGCCAATTTGGAATTGTTTGGCTATAATTACAATAATTTTGCAATCACAGCCTAATTATACACTTTATGCTATTTTAATTCAATAATCAGTCATTTTATATTGTAAATATTAGTTAATTACCTTAACTTCACCTATTTATCTTTAATTTCATTTTAACTAATTATTAGCTATTTTTATTAATTATTTATCTAATTTTAATGGATATTTAACAATTAGCCATTCTTATTTAAATTATAGCCTAATTAAATCTGGTCCAAATTAAATAACCCACCAGATCCCAAGTCCAATACCATATCTTATCCGGCCCAATTCCCATTCCATCTAAGTCGTTGATTATTTTGAATCGACGGTCCAGATCAACCCCTTCCTAATTTAATCCCCTAATGACTACCCCCGTTTCTCATTTCTCCCCTCTCATTCTCTCTCAATCGATCTCTCTATCTCTGGTTCTCTCTAGAACCTTTTCTTCTCCCCTCCTCTCTGATGGACCCTGTCCACCTTCTCCGGCTACCTCCCTCACTGGAAACCATGGCCTCTCATCATCTTCTGGCCTCTGCTTCACCCCCACGCCGGTTTGACACTATCCTGAGGTCCTCAGATGAACCTGGAGCATTTCAAATCCTACCCATGGTCCTTTATGCTATTTTCCGACCACCTCCAACCGTTCGAATAAGATCTATGACTTTTTCGGCTAAAACCGGTAACATTTTAAGGTTTTCTAATCTTTTCTGGGTTCTCTGAAATCCTAACTCTTAAGATTTTCCAATTTCTTTTAGATATGTCTGAGATCTGTGTATATTATGAGCTGTTGTTGTTTTCCTCAAAGGTTTTCTCTGATTTTTCTAAAGTAACTCTTCATCTTCAACTAGGGTTTTAACCCTATTTTCAAAAAAACACTTTTCTTCTATTATTTTTTTGGTATTAATCTACGACTCTCCCTGTGTTTAAATGTTTGTTTGAGCCTTCTCCTTTATCCGAGTTATTCTGTTGAAAACCCTAATGTTTCTTAAGTTTCTGAGTTCGTCCTGGGTGTTATGTTCAATTAATCTGTATATTTCTTATGAACGTTCTGTGATTCTGTGGTTTTACCCTATGTTTGCTTGTTAGAGTGTCTAGTTGCAACTATTCCTGCCTATTATGTGATCCTATTCTATTTCTTGTTCACCAATGTTGTTGAAACTTCACTATTCTATTTCTTGTTCACCAATGTTGTTGAAACTTCACTTCTCCTACCTGTATTACATATATTCTGTTAATTTAGGTCATGCTCTATGTGAATTCTTGATTTATATGGTTTTTACCCTATGTGTGCTTGTTAGAGTTGCTGATTTTCGTCTATTATAAGTTTAATTTGTTTCTTCTCATGAGCTTATGCTAATTTCTCCTAAATTGGTATTGTTCTCTATTTGTGGGTCTTTGAATCCCTGTGATTGGTTCTTCATCGATCTTGAATGATATTCTCTATTGATTCTTGAGATATCCCTTTAATTAAGGTTGGTTTCCTGTTTATCCTTGCCTATAGCATGTTACTCCGCTCATGTGTGATATTTTCCTTTGATAAATATTGATTCCTTATAATTAGAACCTCACTCGAGGATCTCCTTACTAATTTCTAGAATTTGAAATATCTCTTGCCTTATTTCTCCGGCTGATTCCGCTGTCAAACTAATTTGTATATATTTTCCTTAAATAGGATTCTGAACTTGACCTTAATTGCATGATCTATACCTATATTACACTTTTACTATTTTCTTATTGTGTTCTAAGCAACTTTACTTGATTTCTTTCCTTATTTTTCCACTGCTTCTTACCATTTGAATATGATTCCTTTATTAAAGGAAGTTTGTATACTAAATTGATTCTTATTAATATTTATTTCTATAATTACTACTGAACTATTATTTTTACCTTATTCTTCCGCCCGCTTTCAAACTATATATACTCTACTCATTCATTAGCATAACATACGAACAAAAAATCTGCTCAACTCTCTCTCACACACACATAATTAAAACTCTCTATTCTCTCTTCTATGCTACTTGCTACTACTCTAAGTTAGTCGGCTGCAAGCAAAGGCTAGCTACTGCGCCTCTCCTATTTCTGCTTTGTGTTTTCGCTTTCTTCACTTTACTGGTATGTTCTAATTCAGATTTCAATACTCAAACCAACATGTTTCTATTACTGTTACAATTTCTTGTATTTCTAATATGCTTTTATTTACTATTTTTGTTGTTCAACATGTAATTACAATCTTGAATTCCCTATACATTTTAAGTTATGCTTTACTTGTCAATGACCAGCATGTTTCTGTATACTTAATACATCTTTCTTATGTGAATCCCCATGACTGGTACGTTAGTTTGATCATGGCGCTAGTTGTTTGGTGTTGATATGTTAATCTAATCCAATACCATATTGTCCCCCTATCCTCTAAACCTGTAGGAGTTTCTGATTGTGTGCTCATATATGTTTCTGCCTGCTACATGTTTACCCTCACATGCTCCATATTTGTCCCTCCAATCCCATTCCATTGCTTGTGTTTGCTGGACTATTCTTGGTCCTTGATGTGATACTGACTTTGTTTTGGTTCTGAGATTGGTATGCATGCTCCTTCAAATTATTTTCATTAGTTAATCTTTGTTATAAAACTATTTCAATTAAGTCTCTCTTTTTCAAAACTATTTCTTACTTACCCTTTTTCAAAACTATTTTCTTACTTAAACTCTTCAAAACTATGTGGAGCACTCTCACTCTACTATTAGACAACTAAGTTTTGCTCTTTCGTGTGAGCATTGCCTTGGGGACCTTGAGCTCCCTCTGAACTTTGGCATACAAAAGCTGGCCTTTTCACACTGCACTTACTATATCTTGGCTATAAAATATGGGTGTGAGCACTGCCCGGGATCTCTTGAGGTCCTTAGAGAACTCTGACGCATCCGGATTATGAGAAAGGTCGTGAAACAATACTTGGCATTGAGGACCTGGAGACTTGGGCATATTCTGTAGGCTCCCTATAATTAACTTCTTCTTCTTCTTCTTTTCTTTTTTTCAGTTATGTAATTCTTATTCAAAGGACTGTAATAATGTAAACAACTCTTGAGTTGGATAGTGAAAATGGGTGGGTAATTTGCATGTTGTAGTATAATCCAGGGTAGAAAGCATGTTTTTAAGTTTACTTTCTCTATGTGCAATAGCAGCCATGTTTAGGTACAATATGCCAAGCAAGTCGTGCATTAGATATCATGTTATTTAGGATTTATATGTATTATTTTCGGCATCTCATCCACACTTAGAATCATGTCTATAGGATAGATAATAACAATAAATAAGCTGCTATTATATGATTCTGCCCATGTAAATATGTTTTGAAATTTTATTTAAAAATCCTATCTTAGGGTAAACGTGTTAACACAATTTGTTGTTCATGCACTCACCATATTGCAACCATGCTCCGCACTTAGAAATCCTACTTTAGGTAAACAACATCAAAAATGTCACTCCTGCCTCTTTTTGAAGTTGTGTATAATTTGATGTGCATTTAGAAATCCTGTTTAAGTTATTATGCATGCTGCATTAGACATCATGTTATAGGATCGCACTTATTCAATCACACTAGTCTAAATACAGATGTATAAATAGTCTTCCTGATCTAAACAAACTGGTAATTAGTCTCTGGATGTTTGCAATATTTAAAATTGCATGCTATTAGGTATAACAACCTGGAATTACTAACAAATCTGAATAACTGCTACATATTATTTTACGCCTAGGCAAGCCTTAGGTAATCAACTTTAAAATAAAATCAGAACCGTCTTTGTGATTAGTGTTTAACTATCAGCATGTTAAAACTAGTAAGCAAGCTTGATTAGGACTTCCTCTCTGAGTAATGTAATAAATCTGACTCTGCTATTATCACTTATATATCATGCTTAGGATCAAAATTTAGACGTTACTTGTATATGAGTCATGTTTTTTATGTGTACTATGTGTGGAAGTATATTTGAACCTTTTATTTGTCTTCCATGCTCCCCTTTAATTGAAGTCCTATCTATTTATATGTGTCGTTTTAGTATTTACCTTTAAACTTGAGGGTTTGCCTAGAACCCCCTTTTTATAGGATAGGAGTCCTAAATTCCTTCGGGACTGCTAGGAAGGGACGGGTAACAACATGATAGGGGTCGAGACCAACCCTCGCTTTAATTACCTTCATGGAGTGGGAAAGGGTAGATATGGATATGTGACCGGTGCGTTAATACCACGCGTAGTCCCCCTTTGAGGAGTGTCATACCGGGTATTGCATTGATGTGATCCATAGTATAAATAAACCTAGGATACTCCTTTACATTCACAAATATGCTTAGATTATACTTCTTTTCAAAATCTAGCTTTTCGTTAACTGTTTTTCGAACATCTGTGTATTTAAACTTAAATCCCTTATTATTTGAGCCATACTTGTTTATTTGCTAAATTGTACAAATCCACAAAAGTTGTTTGGCCGGGAACTACACTAGTGGATCCTGAGGGGTGCCTAACACCTTTCCCTTAAGATAATTTCAAGCTCATACCCTGTCTCTGATTACCGAACGTAGTTATAAATGAACCCTCTAGGTGCCCTAACGCACCTTAAATCGTTAGGTAGTGACTCTTCAAAATACAAACCCCTTTCTCAAAAGGAACGAGTTGTCTCAACCAAAATGTCATAAACCCGATTTCGCGAGAAAAAGGGGGCGCGACAATTTGCTTTTTCCTCTTTACCTCCAATCACTTGTTCTACCTCTTAGCTTTTTTCATTATTTGGTAAATATATCTGTAGCCAACTGTTTGTAAAAATAATTTTAGTTGCTTTAAATGATATACGGTGTTAAATATTGAAAATTCTCCATGAAAATTACCAAGTGTTGAACAAGACAAGTAGTGAGGGGTTTGACCCAAAACAAATAATATCATACCATATTAAAGAATTTTTGAGTTGTCTTCACCAAAAGTGTAAAAAGCCGAAATTTGGTGATTATTCATAATATTAGAATAGGAAAGATTTACTTCTTTGAAATCATTATTCATGAAACATCATTACCCCTTTCTACTAAATTGAAAAGAGAAAGTATTCCTAGAGTTCTTTGTATAAAAAGAAAAAAAAAAGGATACATCAATAACTTTTACAAAATATAAAGGAGGTAACAGAACCATCCAATTTAACAGCCAATAAGAAACAAGAAAGAAAAAAGACCAAACAGAACAAGGAAAAAGGTATGGATGAGCGGTTGATCAATCACTTGCAGTGGTGGGTCCTGTAAGACCTTATATATCTATTAAAAATTTATTAAATATTTATAAATATTTGACCACGGACTCAGTTATTATTACACCTTACCTTAAAAGATAAAATAAAATTATTTAATAATAATAAAGGGTAAGATGAGAGAAAAAAATAAGAAAAAGATATGATCACACCAGTCGATCATTCCATAAAGTGACACTTTTTGTCGTTACGTAACAACGGATTTAACGATAGGATACCATAAAATTTAAGTAACAATCAAAATAAATATTGTATTTAAAGTAACAATACGATATAATATAACAGGTAACAGCCATTCGAACAAGCTGTTATAGGTCATATGAAGACAATTTTATCATTGCTCCAAGATTTCCCTCCTTGTCCATAAGTGACTAATTACTAAGGGTGTCTAACGGGTGGGCCGGGCCGGGCCGGGCCTGAATTTTTTTGACCCGTACGGGTCCGGTTACGGGCCGATTACGGGTTAGGTTTTAACGGGTTTAACGGGTTCGGATTAATCCGGGTAAAAATTGAACCATAAGGGTTACGGGTTGAGGGGGCCGGGCCGGGCCGGGTTTAGTGTTTTTTTTTTTTTGGAATTTCGTATAACTATTGTAATTTATATTAATACTTTCTATTAATTTAAAGAATACAAAGTAGATGAGAAAAACTTGCACATATAAATTGCAAGTGCTACATTTATTTCAAAATTCAAAATTAAAGTTTGCATTTAAAAAGTAAATTAACAAAAAAATAGTAAAACTAAATTTTCATGCATAAGAAATTAATA
>MU786341.1:5009-181054 GCA_026770625.1 Nicotiana glauca
GGGGGGGGGGGGGGGGGGGGGGGTTCCAGCCTACATTGGGGCTAGGTATTACCACCACCTGTCATGGATCCCTAATTCCCTTTCACTTTGCACTTACTCTTAGCTATAAGGTCTGCCCCTCTCTTGCAAGCTATGATTTGGGACCCTTGAGCTCCCTCTGAACTTGGATGCCTGAGAGCTGGCTCTTCCACACTGCACTATTCTAATGCTAATGGTATTCTGGGTGTAAGCAATGCCTGGAATCCCCGAGATTCCTTGGAACTTTGAAACATCTCGGATAAAGAGAAGGCTTTAGAAATTCGGATCCCGGAAGTGGCTCAATCGCATGTTATTAGACATTAATGTTGAATTAGGCTCCTCGGATCTAGCTGTTAGCTTTTGATGTATCTTTTAATTTCCAGTTTGGTTCATTGGTTTGTAATAATTTTGAAACTCGGGTATTCTACTAAAAAGGTGTGGGAGGGGACTTTACTTTTCTTGCATCCAAGGGGTAGAAATTATGACTTAGGATTTTATTTTTTATCAAACTAGAAATCCTGCCTATAGGGTCTTTAATACTGATTCAATCACATAGAGACCGTGCCTATAGGATTTAATTCAAATCACCTATAAAGCATGTCCATAGGATCTAACATCCACGTTCTGTAATTACGCATATAGTAGGCTCTTGCATTTCTGCATACACAAATGTCATTAGGCAAACCGTTATAGGCTTAACAACAAAGTTGCATATAAACATCATGTGTATAAGACTCTTATTAATGTCATGAAAGGGTGTTAAAATCAGCAAACGTACAGAAAGCATGCCTATAGGAAATCTCATCCTTAATAGCCTCATTCGTTTCTAAAATAGAACCAATCGCTGGAACTCATATCTGTCTTTACTAAAATTGGTAAACCCTTTCTCATAATCAATCTGCACTTTCCTGAAGGTCATAAACCTTTTAATCAGTCTACATCTTTTCTGAAACAACTAGTAATTCTTTTTTTTCTAGAAGCAGTTTGCATCTTTTCTCTTTGTTAAAACTGATGCCTCTTTTCTCTAAAATCAACTTGCATCTTTTCTGAAATTACTGGTAACTCTTTGCATCTTTTTCCTAAAATTAATAGATCCTACGCCTATTTATTATTCAACACATAGACAGAGGTTTGGCTAACTAATGAATTGGGTCAGTCCCTGACAACTGTATCCAACTTGCCTAATGCAAACTTTCTATCTAAATTCATGCGTTGAACCAATCCGCTCGCTGTTTAATTTTAAATCTAAGACCAAATCAGTATTTGTCAAGGCATGCTAAACTAAATTATTGTTTGACTTCTGGGGTTAATTTGAGCCTTGTTTGCTTGTTTGTTCTACCTTTTTATTTGATACTTGTTTTGAATGTCGAGCTAGAATTTTATCCTTTAAACTCCATAAAGGCCTCTATCCCTTTATTTCCCCTTTAGGACTAGAAGTCCTAATACCCTGGGGCTGATAGGATTGGGACGGGTAGTAGCATGCGATAAGTAAATGATACCGTCCCGCGCATTGATACCTTAACGGGGTGGGAAGGGTAGACATGGTGATGATGATTACACGATAACACTCCGCGTACAATTGAGTACCAGTGTTGTGCGAATGATCCATGTAATGTACAAACTTAGGACCCCCTTTCTCTTTTTTTATTATTAGTTTAACAAATTTTTCTGAATCTTTAAAGATATTGCATTTTCTGTTTCTCACATGATTTTCAGATTATTTGCACTAAGTACTTGACCTTTTCCTCTATTTGCACATTTTCTACAAAAGAACTGCTCCTTTTCTAAAAAAAAAAAAATTCAGCACTTCTTTCAACCTTTTGTGCTTCTTGTACTTGTTTGTTTATGTTTGCATCTAAAGTCCCAATTATAGAATGGCCGGGAACCACACTAGTGGGTCTTGAGGGGTGCCTAACACCTTCCCCTCGGGATAATTTCAAGCCCTTACCTAAAATTCTGGTTTTCATCTTTAGTTTTTTTTTCTAAAAGTGTCCTAATGCACTATAATCATTAGATGGCGACTCTCCAAACTCTCAAAAAAAAAAACCCAATTCCTAAAGTGGGAAAAGAGTTGTCTTCCCGAATGTTTTGAACCCAATTCCGCGAGGAAAAAAGGGGGCGTCGACAGCATGGCGACTCTGCTGGGGATTTCTTTAGACTTTTTACCATTACATGTTATTTGTGACTTCGTTATGTCTTTAATTACCTTTATTTCTTGCCTTTTAATTATTTCATCATGAAAAACTAACTTCACTCTTCATGTCTTTCTTTTTATTTAATTGCTTTCCTTACTGCTTTATTATTTCAATGCCATTGTAATTTCAAGCATTTATTGTAATCATTTATTTTATGTACGTGAAAATACATGTCAATCTGTTTCATTCTTGTAAATTGCATCTTCAACTTCATACTCCACTCGTGTCAAAACAAAATCCTATAGCAACGCTTATAATGAGTGGTTGCGCTCTTCCAATATTATGACCCCCTAAATATGGCAAAGGCATATTTACGGTAAAACCAATCGATCAACAGTGTAGTCGACGGTTCCATGCCTTTCCCTCTTGAGTCATCCGCTCAAGGTTACAAGTCTAGCACTTCAAAATAGAAACCTTATTCCATTTAAATTGTACATGCATCATGGTCAAACCTAGCCGAGTCAGTTATGTTGTCCACATAATGACTCATTAAGATAGCCTTGTCCAAAGTTCATCGGGTTTCCTTGAAACCCAAACGGACACCTCCAAGTTTTGTGCATTTATTTGGAGAACTTAAGTGCTTTGCTATGCTAATAATTGATTTAAATAGTCGAGTCTGGTAGGGGTAAGGGCCTAACACTCTGTTTTGCAGAAAATAAGGCATGAGATCCCCAGATTTGGCATGGTAACCAACATTCATCCAAGGCTGGTGAACTGGTGGAACGACCTCCATTCAAGTAATCAAACACTCGTCCACAAGTACCTAAGGAATCTGCCTTCCCTCCTAGAGATTCAGCCTAACAAAAGAATCATAGAGGCTACAACGTTGTTCTGGGATAGCGACAAATCTGTGTTCCGCTTTGGTGATCTTGAAATGACTCCTTTACTTAAAGAGATAGGAGGTCTAGCTTGAATTCCTTGGGAGACTCCGGGTTTGCTTGTGCCAGAAAATCGCAAAGGAAGGGGTTTCCTTAAGATGATGGGATTGAAGAAAAACCCAGACTTAACCTGTTTGAAAGACTCCTACATCCAGCCTGACTATCTATATGAGAGGTATGGCTATAGCAAGTCATACCGCACCTATTCAGAAGAATTTGCTATCACCTCATTGGGACATGTCCATAGAAGGGTTTTAGTTTTCATGTTTTGCTTTTTGGGGATGATCGTGTTCCTTATGAAGAAGGGTAGGATCCATACCAGACTAGCCATAGTAACCAAAACTTTGATGGAAGGGATTGGTGGGTAAACTTTCAGCATAGTGCCCATAATCGTCGCCGAGATATACCGCGCCTTGGACAAATGTCAACAACAAAGTAGTCATTTTGAGGGTTACAACTTATTGCTTCAGCTTTGTCTCATGGAACACCTCCAGAAAGGAGAATACCGACAGGAGATCCTACACAGATATTGGGATGATCATATCACCTTCCACCAAAATAGGCATATGAATTATATGCCAAAGATGTTCGCTCAGCCAGAGGACGCCAGAGGGTGGGTAGAATTGTTAGAAAATCTAAAAGAAGACCAGGTGCAATGGATGTTTGAGTGGTTCCCTACGGATGAATTCATTGTCCGATCCCGAGATGAACTATCTCTCATACTGATTGGTTTGAGAGGGACTTATCCTTATGTTCTCTCCGAGCCATGAGGCAAGCTGGAAGAAAACAAATCATATCGAGGGTCAATAAAACAAGTCACCTCAGGGCTGACTTCTAGGACGATGATAGCCCTCACAGGTGCCAAGCTCAGCATTTGTGGCATTGCAAAATCATTTTGGGGTAGGAATCCATCGAGCCAGACAGGTACCACGCCGGTTGAGTGCCGCATTATTCGGGTTGGTTAGAAGACGATGGCATGGGTTAGCCGAGATTCGTTCAAAGTCACAGAATTATTGACGAGCATGCTGAAGCACATATTAAGTATAATCAACTGTGCAAGAGAATTTGAGAGTGTGAAGGTGAGTATCGGTAAATACAAGAAGCCCATCAGAAATTGATCGAGGAGTGGAAAGAAATGGCTATCAGCGCCAACAACTGACTAGGATATTTAGAGCGGGGTCTAGTAAAGCTGGAAGGAAAGTTCATCAAGAGGATCGAGGACTGCCAAAACGCTAAAGGAAATGCAGGCAGACATTTGGCCCGAGCCTACTTACTGCTAGGACTACGCAAGTTGGTGGAGTTGTTCGAGAGAGATAAGGATGCCAAATCTGGGGAAGGTCCTTCTAGGACCAAGTAGTTAGGAGTCCTTTATTTTGCCTTAATGATGTAATAAGGCCAACGGCCACTAGTGACATTTATTTTCTGTTATTTAGAGTCGTTTCAGATTCGTCTTATTTTTATCAATAAAATGAGGCATTTAGCATTATAAGTTCTGCGAAACTATTTGTCGCTAGGCCTACCTCGGGCACAACGAGCCACCAAAATTAGGACGCGATATATATTTTCGCACAATGTGTTTAAATACTACAATACTTTTCTCTCAGAACCCGCGCTAACTTGTTACCTTTTTTGTTTTTTCTTTTATTTTACTCCCCTCCCCAAAGGTTAGTTCGTGCATTCTGGCAACATTAGTATACTACACAAGATCCAAGGGCCCTCCACCTCCTCCCCCTCCGAGTCCTATCCGGAACAAGAACAAAGGGAAAATGGGAGATACAAGCGCCAGAAAGGAGATTGAGATTCCTCAGGGTACCCCGGTTGCTAAGGAAACTACTGCAAAACTGGAACAAAAGCTGTTGAAATTCCAAGAAGAACTGGATCAGGTTCAGAAATTGGCGAACCTATCATTTCCCTCACCGCTCCTGATGTCAACACCCAAAATCCCACACCTCCACAAAACACCTCGCAACCATAGATACAACCCACTCTTACCTGCAACACATGCCCCACTCCAAATAACACTCCACTACTCATTCCCGAGCGACTGAACACCACCAACCACCATCTCCACAACACTCCTATTTTCGTGGATACTGTACCCCACTACACCCAACCAATCTTGAATGCACCTGAGTCTGATGAAAAGGACTCCCTCATCAGGAACTTAGCGACAGAGCTCAAGAAATTAACCAGCCGAGTTCAGGGCGTGGAAGGTAACAAAGGCATTGAAGGATTGAATTACGAGGACTTATGCATTCAACCAGATATTGAACTCCCGGAGGGGTACAAACCTCCCAAGTTCGAAATGTTTGATGGAACAGGGGATCCCAGAGTCCACCTGAGGACCTATTGCGATAAGCTAGTGGGGGTCGGAAGAGATGAGAAGATCTGTATGAAGCTCTTCATGAGGAGCTTAAAGGGAGATGCACTATCCCGGTACATCAGTCAAGACCCCAAGAAATGGACGAGTTGGGTAGGTATGGCATCAGACTTCATAGATAGATTTCGGTTTAATACAGAGAATGCAACAGATGTATTCTACATACAGAATTTGAAGAATAAATCCACCAAAACATTCCGCGAGTATGCTACTCATTGGAGGTCAGAAGCTGCAAAGGTCAGGCCGACCCTAGAAGAACATCAAGTGAATAGATTCTTCGTTGAGGCTCTGGATCCCCAATATTACGAGAGGTTGATATTGATCGAGGGTCAAAAGTTCTCTAATATCATCAAACTCGGAGAAAGAATCGAAGAGGGCGTCAAGAATGGTATGGTTACAAATCTTGAAGCATTGCAAGCCACCAATAAGGCTTTACAAACTGGTGACGTGTGCAAGAAGGAAGATGTATGTGCTATGATGGTTGCACAGGGAGCCAAATCACCACCAAAATACCACACTTACCCATCACCTCCACTTACATATCAGCCTATCCCAAATTACCAAGCACCCGTACCCTCCAATCCACCTCCCGTTTACCAGTCCTCTCCACCTCTCACATATCAACCCACCTCACCCAGATACTCCCAACCAGCACCTGTTTACCAAGATTATAACGCTCAACCCTCTCACTACAAATCACCACCCACCCGTCAAAATTTTCCAAGACCTATACCAAATTTTGACCGTAAACCTCCCAGACAATACATAGCCATCGCTGAACCAATTGACCAGGTATATGAGAGACTCAAAGCTGCTGGTTATGTCACTCCTATCCCAGCCAAAGCTCCAGAAAATCCCTCCCAGTGGGTCAACCCCAACAAGACCTGTGCGTATCACTCTGGCATGAAAGGACACACCCTTGACAAATGCCATTCATTGAAAGACAAGATTCAGACCCTGATCGATAATAACGTCATTGTAGCAAAGGAGCCTGCTCCTAATGTTCATAATAACCCTTTGCCTGACCACAAAGGTGGAGACATTCATATGATCGAGATCGAGGATGATTGGGACCCTAAAGGGTCGATAGGTTTGATTGCTGAAGGGGATGAACCAAAGAAGCTAGAGGTTACCCTTAACCCAATTATCATGCAGAATCAGCCCTCCAGGGACGACGAAGTAAATATGTCTATACCTTTTGAACTTGAAGTGCCTCTTTCTGCGAAGGCGTCCGGGCCAATCAAAGTTGATTTTGGAGTTCCAAAGGCACCTACACCCTTTGAAGTTGTTGTGTTACCACCACGGGTGCCTATTCCAGTGGCAATGGCTAACATGAGACCATTCCACTCAAATTCCATACCATGGGATTACACTATCGAAGCTAGGAGGAAAGGAAAGACAAAGACAGGAGAAACGATTGCCGCACAAGGAATGACTAGAATAGGGAGGATCTACACCCTAGAGCACCTAGCTGAGTCCGGTAAGCAAGCCCCCGGACGTCATATTGAGACAAGACCCGACGATATTTGGAGGAAAATACAGGCTAAGGAATACTCGGTCGCTGAACAGTTGAACAAAAAACCGGCACATATATCTATCCTGGCTCTTCTGCAAAGTTCAAACGCTCACAAGAATGCCTTAATAAAGATACTGAGCGAAGCCTATGTGCCCAGCAATATAACCGGGGGTGAGATGGCGAATATGGTGGGGCAAGAGAGCCACAAAATAACCTTCCACAAAGACGAATTGCCGCCAGAGGGTTTGGGTCATAACAAGGCACTGCACATCACCGTGCAATGCAAAGATTATTTTATCACCAGGGTTCTGATCGATGGGGGATAGAGCCTCAACATATGTCTGCTTGTAACTCTCAGAACTTTGGGGAAAGGCCTACACGAGATTAAAGACGGGGTTATCAATGTAAGCCTTCGACGGGTCCCAAAGATTTGCTTTTGGAGAAATCAGCCTTTGCTTGCAAATGGGGCCAACATGGTTCGACGTCGACTTCCAAGTGATAGACGTCCCGACATCCTACAACTTGTTGTTAGGACGCCCCTGGATCCACGCTATTGGAGCCGTAGCATCGACCCTGCATCAGGCGGTAAATTCGAATGGAATCACCAAGAAGTGATCATTCATGGCGATGGTAGTAACCCCATATATAGTCGCCAGACCATCCCAATGATCGGGGGCAGAAGGAAAATAGGCGGAGAGACATACCACTGCATCGAAAGGGTCAACGCTGTAAACAAGGACAAGTGGTGGGACAATAAGATCGAAAGTACCCTGAGTTGGTGTGGGTACCAGCGTGGAAAGGGACTCGGTAAAAATCTTCAGGGGATCACTAAGGCCATCAAACTGAAGAAGTATGGCACTACCTTTGGCTTAGGTATGATTATACTAGGAAAGAATTCCAGAACTGGTCGCCACCATGGCGCGGCCCCTACTATCCATTGGAATTTTTGATACCTAGCCTGGAGCAGACCTTCCTGCCAGCAGATACTATATATGGGTCAGAAGAAGATGAAGCGTTGGCAGCTATGAAGAATTTATTCCCGGAGGATGATGACATGGACTGCTGTGTTCTTTTCAAGGAGGAGGGGGAGTAAGGCCCTTCCATACAAGCTGTGAACAGAGGAGACCTCCTCAGTAATTGGTCAATTAGGACCGTCAGGGCCCGGGAGGCTTCGGGGTAGCAAGGCTAAACAGAAGCACCATGCATCTCATTTTATTTTACTAGTTGATTTTCTTTCCGCATTGTCTTTAATTTTGAAAAGAGCTCCGATGTTTCAAACAATTATAAATTTAATCAAAAGCATTTCAGTTTATCATATATCTCGCACTTATTATCTTCTTTATCATTTACTCTATTTTTACACAACATTAGTATTACTTATCTTGACTACGAACCAACGACTGTGACTTGCAACGAGACAACGCAACAAAATGACATAGACACAGAAGAAGATGAAATACCTGAAGAGGTCGTCAGAGAGGTTGAGAATTTTGAGAATAGACCCAAGTCCAACCTGGAAGAAACTGATGTCATTAATCTGGGAAATACAGAAAATGTCAAAGAAACTCGCATCAGTGCTCACTTGTCGTCATCAGAAAAGGAAGAGTATACAGAATTTTTAAAAGAATATGAGGATATATTTTCCTGGTCGTATGATGATATGACTGGTCCCAACACGTCCATTGTAGCTCATAAACTGCCAACAGATCCAACTTGTCCGCCGGTAAAATAGAAGCTCATGAAATTCAAGCCCGACATGAGTTTGAAAATCAAAGAAGAGGTTACTAAGCAAGTCAAAGCCAATGTTCTCAGAGTGGTAGAGTATCCAACATGGTTAGCCAACATCGTGCCGGTACCAAGGAAGGAAGGGAAGGTTAGAATCTGTATCGACTACCGGGATCTCAACTGGGCCAGTCCCAAAAATGACTTCCCCTTGCCAAACATACACATTCTTATCGACAACTGCGCCAAGCATGAGTTGCAATCTTTCACTGATTGTTTCGCCGGGTATCATCAGATATGGATGGATGAGGAAGATGCAGAGAAAACAGCTTTCATCACGCCATGGGGAATGTATTGTTACAAAATGATGTCGTTCAGGTTAAAGAATGCTGGTGCCACGTACATGAAAGCCATGACTACTATCTTCCATGACATGATACAGAAGGAGATTGAGGTATATGTGGACGACGTCATCGTCAAATCCAAGAAAGACATTGATCATATGGAAGACCTGAGAAAGTTCTTCAACATACTAAGAAGGTATAACCTAAAACTGAATCCCGCCATGTGTGCATTCAGGGTTCCTGCCGGAAAACCAATGGGTTTCATCGTGAGCCATCGAGGGATAGAATTGGACCCATCAAAGGTCAAAGCCATTCGAGAATTGCCACCGCCAAAGAACAAGAAGGACGTGATGAGTTTCCTGAGGAGACTCAACTATATCAGCCGGTTCATAGCTCAATCCACAGTCATTTGTGGACCCATCTTTAAAATGCTAAAGAAAGACGCTGCTACTAGATGGACCGGCGATTGTCAGAAAGCCTTTGACAGAATCAAGGAATACATGTCAACACCGCTATTCTTGGTTCCTCCCGAGCCATGAATAACTCTGTTATTTTACCTTGAGGTATTGGATGGAGCATTCAGTTGTGTCCTAGGACAACATGATGAACCGGGGAGAAAGGAGCAAGCCATCTATTATCTCAGCAAGAAGTTCACCCCGTACGAGGACCGGTATTCTCTATTAGAGCGCACCTATTGTGCTCTAACTTGGGTAGCTCAGAAATTAAGGAATTATTTCTGTGCCTACACTACCTATCTCATATCCAAGATGGACCCGCTGAAATATATTTTCCAGAAGCCCATGCCCACTGGCAAGCTCGCCAAGTGGAAAATCTTGTTGAGTGAGTTTGACATTGTTTATGTGACTTTGAAAGCATTCAAGGGACAAGCCATAGCAGATCACCTTGCCGTGAATCCCATTGAAGGATAATACGAACCACTGAAAACGTATTTTCCTGACGAGGAAGTATCATTTGTAGGAGAGGATATTGCAGAATCCTACAACGGTTGGAGGTTGTTTTTCGACGGAGCCGCAAATTTCAAAGGAGTTGGCATAGGGGCAGTCCTAGTATCAGAAACCGGCTAGCATTACCCAGTATCCAGCAAGCTCAGGTTCCCTTGCACAAACAACATGGCTGAATACGAAGCTTGCATTCTGGGACTCAAGATGGCCATTGACATGAACATTCAAGAGCTGCTAGTGATCGGGGACTCAGACCTACTCATACATCAAGTTCGAGGAGAATGGGCCACAAAAAACTCCAAGATACTTCCCTATTTGTATCACATATAGGAGTCGAAGAAAAGATTCATAAAGATGGAATTTCAGCATGTCCCCAGGATTCAGAATGAGTTCGCTGACGCATTAGCCACTTTATCATCCATGATCCAGCATACATATGCAAATTTTATTGATCCCATCCCAGTAAGGATTTATGATCAGCCGGCTTATTGTGCTCACGTTGAGGAAGAAGCAGACGGAAAACCATGGTTCCACGACATCAGAAGGTACTTGAAAACAAGGAAGTATCCAGAACTTGCCAATGCCACTCAGAATCACACACTTCAGAGATTATCCAACAATTTCTTTCACAGGGGGGAATCCTGTATAGGATGACTCCTGATTTGGGTTTGTTAAGGTGTGTCAAAGAAAAAGAAGCAACCAGACTATTGGACAAAGCGCACGCAGGGACCTGCGGGCCACACATAAATAGTTTTATCTAAGCAAAGAAGATACTCCGAGCAGGTTATTTTTGGATGACTATGGAAACAGACTGTATCCAGTACGTTCGCAAGTGCCATCGCTATTAGATACATGCAGATATGATAAAAGTGCCTCCAAACGAGCTTACTGCAACAAGCTCACCATGGCCATTCGCCGCCTAGGGAATGGATGTCATCGGACCTATCGAGCCTGCCACATCAAATGGGCACAGATTTATCCTGGTGGCAATTGATTATTTTACTAAGTGGGTTGAGTCAGCATCTTACAAATCAGTGACTAAGAAGGTTGTGGTAGATTTCGTCTGTGATCGTATTGTTTGCCGATTCGGGGTGCCAGAATCAATCATCACTGAAAATGGTTCCAATCTCAACAGCGACTTGATGAAATCAATGTGTGAGGCATTCAAGATCAAACACAAGAACTCTACAGCCTATAGGCCTCAGATAAATGGAGCTGTAGAGGCAGCCAACAAGATTATCAAGAAGATACTAAGGAAGATGGTCGAAAGTCACAAACAATGGCATGAGAAGTTAGCATTTGCCTTACTGGGATACCGCACCATGGTCCGCACATCAACCGGGGCAACTCCCTACATGCTAGTTTATGGTACAGAGGTGGTCATTCCCACCGAGGTAGAAATTCCTTCCTTGAGGATTATACAAGAAGCAGAGTTGGATGACACATAATGGGTAAAAGGTCGCTACGAGTAGTTAGCCCTTATAGATGGAAAAAGGATGAATGCAGTTTACCACGGTCAGTTGTATCAGAACAGAATGTCCAGGGCCTTCAACAAAAGAGTCAAGCCAAGGAAGTTTACACCAGGGCAGCTGGTGTTGAAGAAGATATTCCCACATCAAGATGAAGCCAAGGGGAAATTCTCTCCCAACTGGCAAGGTCCGTACATGGTTCACCGGGTTTTAACTGGAGGATCCCTTACCCTTGCAGAAATGGATGGAGAAGTTTGGCCAAAGCCGATCAATTCGGACGCAGTGAAACGATACTATGTGTAATCATATGCTTTCTCTTCATGATGTAATTTGAACTATGCCTGACCTGATTCTCGTTTAAGATGGGATACGTAGGCAGCCCAATGGGTTCGGTCACAATAAATAAAAATCTCATCTCCCCCTATTATTGGAACTGGGGCAGAATTTTGAGGAGGACCCTCAAAATTTTGAAGATGGACTTCAGCCGCTCATCACCAAGGATGTCATCTCAGTAAATTTGGGCAGAATTTTGATGAAGACCCTCAAAATTCGGAAGTGAATCTTGCATTCGTTCAGCGCAGCCATTAGAAGTGCCAACCCAGTAAACTGGGGAAGAATTTTGAGGAGGACCCACAAAATTCCGGAGCGAGAGAGGTTGCAGTGCTCTGAACCACGTTGCAGTCGTTGGTTCATCTAAACAAAACTATTTTTTACTCACGTTATATTTGTTAAATCATGCATAACTATGATAGCTGCTGTTTAGCAATGCTAACCCAATGACACGCAAAGCCGGAAGCCACGGGAAAACGAACTAACCTTTCCCCTTTGCAAAACTCACGATTTTCTTTGGATTTAGGCACCCAAGTCCCAAAGTTACCAAACATGGTATGTAATCGCATTGAACCATCGCGCCTATTCGCACTTGCTATCCGCACGCAATGGCCCCAGCAGCCGCAATATCACGATCAACTATTAGCTAAGAATTTTTTCTTACTATTAGCTTTTATCTTATTGCATAAGGCTACCTTTCTGCCTTCTGAGACTAAGCGTTGTCTCCATCTGCATTTCCAGCATTGCATAAGGCTACCTTTCTGCCTTCCGAGACTAAGCATTATCTCCATCTACATTATCCTACATTGCATAAGTCTACCTTTCTGCCTTTCGAGACTAAGCATTGTCTTCATCTGCATTATCTGAATTGCATAAGGCTACCTTTCTACCTTCTGAGACTAAGCGTTGTCTCCATCGGCATTATCTTGCATTGCATGAGGCTACCTTTCTGCCTTTCGAGACTAAGCGTTGTCTCCATCTGCATTATCTGAATTGCATAAGGCTACCTTTCTGCCTTCCGAGACTAAGCGTTGTCTCCATCCTGCATTATCTGCATAAGGCTACTTTTTTGCCTTCCGAGGTTGAGCTCTACCTCCACTTGCATGGCCGAAATATCGCCACCTTATCTTTCTTGCATGGCTGAAATATTGCCACCTTTACCTATATCTTGCATGGCTGAAAAATCGCCACTTCTACTTATGTCCTGCAATCGGCTGAAATATCGCCATTTACATTTTTTTTCATCGGCTAAAATATCGCCAAACTTTATTTAAATTCTACATCGGCTGAAAGATCACCAGTTCATATTTAAATCTCCACCATCATCTATACCCATGTTTTTGGTCGACTGAAATATCGCCATTTATATTCTTTTGCATCGGCTGTAACATCGCCAAACTTTGTTTAAATTCTCTATCGGTTGAAATATCACCATTTACACTTTTTGTATTGGCTGAAATATCGCCAGACTATTATTTAAATTCTCCATCAGTTGAAACATCGCCGTTTTACTTTTACATCAGCTAAAATATCACCTCTTTTATTTACGTCTTGCAATCGGCTGAAATATCGCCAAACGATATATTTAAATTTTTGGTCGGCTGAAATATCACCATTTTACTTTTCACATCGGCTGAAACATCGCTTATTTATTTAAATTGATGTCGGCTGAAATATCGCCATTTACGCTTTTGCATCGGCTGAAATACCGCCAAATCTTGCATTGCATGGGCTGAAATATAGCCAAAATGTCCAAAGGCGTCATCGTTCGGAGGCATCATCTTCATAGCCCGAGAACACCATGCCATGGCCCGAGGATCCCAATTTATATCTTGCATATCATTATTCAAAGGCATCATGGTTCGGAGGCACCATTATTATGGCCCGAGAACGTCATTTCATAGCCTGCGAATCCTTTAATTTTGCGCTTCATGGCCCAGGACATCATGGTCTGAGGACGTCATCCTAACCGTCCAAGGACAACATTCATGGTCCAACGGGAACTTGCATCATGTTTAAGTTTACGCACGATATACGCCTATATTGCTCACTTGCAGGTACACCGGCTAGCAATGACCGTCTCAGCAAGAGCGACCCCGTTCCGGTTCTCGCAGCCGATCAACTTCAAAATACCTCTTGATTCCCCCAAGCATCATGTCCGTCCTTTCAAATCTCCACCGGCATGTAAAACTAGGGATATGTATGCAGCTCATAAACCGGAGCTCGGTCAAACTCTTTTCAAACCACCGCTTCTGGTCAAAATTGGCCATCATATCTTTACCCGACAACTCTTTCATCCTTCTCAGGTAAAGAGGGTAGCTGTTGATACCCAATTTTTCCCTAAGTATTTTTATACCCAAATATTTCAAAAATCGCATATTGGTGCATTTATAAGCACATCCAAGAGTTTTGACATTTTTATGATTTTTTAAACCAATTTATTGCCTATTTTACACAACATAATCCAATAATTATTCTCAAAATTATTATTTTTGGTGAATAATTCATTTTATTTTCACATTTACACCTAAATATAATTAAAGTAATTTTCACATATTTTTTTAAAAATTTGTTTGGTATTTTAAAGCTAAATTGCATATAATTGCAATTATAACCTATCTTGTAATTTATGACATTTTATGTTTATAAAATTAATACCAGCATTTTTTAATTAATATTTATATAATAATTATTAACTTAGTATAATTAATTTGTTTTTAAAATCAGTATTACTATTTTTACAAAATTAAAAGGGGAAAATAGGCTATTTACGATTTGGCCTTATTGCATTTCAATTTTAGCCAATTTGGCACCCCATTTCAGCCCCAATTTGAAATCCAATTACCTAGCCCAATTAACATCCCTACCCAACCCAGTACATGTTGAACCGACCCAACCCATATCCCTTTTAAATCTCGGCCGTTGATCATTTAGATCAACGACCACCGTTACTTCTTACCTTTTTAAATTCACACAACCGCCTAACCCTATCTCATTTTCCCAATCCGCCGCCCTCAAACGCTCTCGTTTCTCGAGCTCTCTCAAAACCCTAGCTGCCGCCTCCCATCGAAACCCTAATCTATGGCTCCCCAAACTCATCGGAGCCTTACACCAGCCTCTTATGGCTTCTATGGTCTAATCTCTAAGGTCCTATGACCAGATCTTGAGAAGGTCTCGACCAAGCTTTGCTTGATGTCTTTTCTCCAGTCATCTTCAACCTCTGTCCGGCCAGCCATGGCCATTCAAGTTCGATCTTCGACTTCTCTGCTCAGATCAATGGTTTCCAAAGCCTATCTCGTCTCTTGGGTTTCTTACGAAATCTAATCTCTGAGGTTCCTTTGATTTATTTTAGATATGTTCTGGATGTATGTGTGTGTGAACCTTCTATGCATTTTTCTCAAAGATTCTTTAAT
The DNA here is from genome assembly GCA_026770625.1 of Nicotiana glauca. Lineage (NCBI taxonomy): Eukaryota > Viridiplantae > Streptophyta > Magnoliopsida > Solanales > Solanaceae > Nicotiana > Nicotiana glauca. The sequence goes on from MU786341.1 coordinate 20,237, forward strand.
GTTTGATTTCAGAAACTCTATGTTCCTCAACGAGGGTTTCATGTTATTTTCTCTTCAACATCTCTTCTCTGAATCTCGAACTGTTTTTACTGTGTTCGTTTGTATTATCTTCTATCTGAACTCACATGTTCAAAACCCTAATTTGCTTGGGGATTTTGTTTGAGTTTCTTGGTCTGTTTGTTAGTGGTGTTTTGATTCACCTTATTTTTATCTGAATTAGCATGTTAAAAGCCCTAATTTTGGGATCTTGTTTGAGTTTTTGTTTGTTATTCACTTGATTTACCCTCTCCTATATCTGATTTAGCATTAGTGAAAACCCTAATTTTGGGGCTTATCCGGGATTCTAAATCTGTTTTGTTTGTTTGACAGCTCATCTCCTCTAAACTCGTTTGATTCTCAAAAACCCTAGTTTCTTTGGGGACTATTCAATCTCTTTTCATTGTGCAACTCGTTCGTTGAAATTGCAGTGTGCATCCATTCTCTTGACTATTTTTTGGTTCTGAGTTCTTTGCATGCTTCTGAATCTTTTCTCTATTGTTAAGCACTGAAACTTGACTATCATGTCGTTTAGTTACTGCTACATGCTATTATTTTGCCACAACTTGGCTTCACATGCCTAAGGCTATGCATTCGTTTATATGTTGAATTTCCCTCTCGAAGTAGCCCTTAATTATGGGCTGACTTCAAATATCTTTGTGTGATTCTGATTGCACTCTTGTGATTGATTCTTTCCTTATTGTACTGATTTCCCTACTTCTCTGACCTATTTGAATGCTTGCCTTGAAATCTCGACCCCTGCCTTTCCTACTCAAGTTGATTGATACCCTTAACTTGATTATATTGGTATTGGGTTCTTATAGACCTTTCCTTGATTAGAGTCTGATGAACCTAGCCTCTATTACCTACTATGTACCTGTACTATTCTTGAAATACTTCCTTATTAATCATAGTCAGCCTATGTGATCTCTTTCCTTGTTTAGAACTTGCATGTTACCGTTTGATTTTTAATTCCTCAAATAAGGGAAGTCTTTGATACTGTTTAATTCTAATTGACACTTGTTCCCCTAATTATTGCTGAACTGCAATCCTTACCTTATGTTTTGCCTGTCTTTACACTATACATACTCTCCTCCCTTCTCTTTGAACACACACGAACACAGAACAATCTGAGTTCACAATTCACTCACTTACACTCTCTCTTTTTGATGCTTGCACTGCTGTGGACTTTGTTTACTTTCTTCTGCACTCTTTTGCTCCTATACTGGTATGTCTCAATTAGTTTACATGCCTCAACAACAATGTATTTAATTCTGCCCATTTGTTTCTAGCATATTGTCACATGTTCCCCCATTTCCTTCATAGTTCAGCATTTAAATTATGTATTTAAATCAGTTGTTTGTCATGAATTTGATACTTTATGAATTCCCTTACCCTTTAACCTTTGTGTGTGAGTTGTGGTTCAGGGCATAACAACACTCCAATTCTTGTCTATGATCCTGAACTGGATTCTTTGAATCCCAAACTCAATCAAGTCCCACTCCTTTTCCCCCTCTATGTGTCTGAGCCCCGGATTTAAGTCTAATAGTGTCCTAATCACTGTCTAGAATTTAGTCTGACCTTCAAAAGGTCTGTTCCTAACTTGTTCAACCAAACAAGTGGTCAGGGGTGTGCCATCCTACCTTGTGTCTAGGTATGACCACCACCTGTCATGGCTCCCCAATTCCCTTTCACATTGCTCTTACTCTTAGCTATAAGGTCTGCCCCTCTCTTGCAAGCCATGCTTTGGGACCCCTGAGCTCCCTCTGAACTTGGATGCCTGAGAGCTGGCTCTTCCACGTTGCACTATTCTAATGCTAATGGTATCCTGGGTGTAAGCAATGCCCGGAATCCCCGAGATTCTTTGGAACTTTGAAACACCTTGGATAAAAAGAAGGCTTTGGAAATTCGGATCCCGGAACTGGCTCAATCGCATGTTATTAGACATTAGGTTGAATTAGGCTCCTCGGATCTAGCTGTTAGCTTTTGATATATCTTTTAATTCTAGTTTGATTCATTGTTTTGTAATAATTTTGTATGAAACTCGGGGATTCTAGTAAAAGGGTGTGGGAGGGGACATTACTTTTCTTGCATCTAAGGGGTAGAAATCATGACTTAGGATTTTATTTTTTATCAAACTAGAAATCCTGCCTATACGGTCTGTAATACTGATTCAATCACATAGAGACCATGCCTATACGATTTAATGCAAATCACCTAGAAAGCATGTCCATAGGATCTAACATCCACGTTATGTAATTACGCATATAGCAATCATGCCTATAGGCTCTTGCATTTCTGCATACACAAATGTCATTAGGCAAACCGTTATAGGCTTAACAACAAAGCTGTATATAGACATCATGTGTATAAGACTCTTATTAATGTCATGAAATGGTGTTAAAATCAGTAAACATACAGAAAGCATGCCTATAGGAAATCTAGTCCTTAATAGCCTCATTCGTTTCTAAAACAGAACCAATCACTGAAACTCGTATCTGTCTTTACTAAAATTGGTAAACCCTTTCTCATAATCAATCTGCACTTTCCTGAAGCTCGTAAACCTTTTAATCAGTCTACATCTTTTTTGAAACAATTGGTAATTCTTTTTTTTCTAAAAGCAGTTTGCATCTTTTTTCTTTATTAAAACTGATGCCTCTTTTCTCTAAAATCAACTTGCATCTTTTCTGAAATTACTGGTAACTCTTTGCATCCTTTTCCTATAATTAATAGATCCTACGCCTATTTATTATTCAACACATAGATAGAGGTTTGGCTAACTAATGAATTGGGTCAGTCCCTGACAACTGTATCCGACTTGCCTAATGCAGACTTTCTGTCTAAATTCATGCATTGAACCAGTCCGCTCGCTGTTTAATTTTAAATCTAAGACCAAATCAGTATTTGTCAAGGCATGCTAAACTAAATGATTGTTTGATTTCTGGGGTTAGTTTGAGCCTTGTTTGCTTGTTTGTTCTACCTTTTTATTTGATACTTGTTTTGAATGTTGAGCTAGAATTTCATCCTTTAAACTCCATAAAGGCCTCCATCCCTTTATTTCCCCTTTAGGATTAGAAGTCCTAATACCCCGGGATTGATAGGATTGGGACGGGTAGTAGCATGCGATAAGTAAACGATACCGTCCCGCACATTAATACCTTAACGGGGTGGGAAGGGTAGACATGGAGATGATGATTACACGATAGCACTCCTCGTACAATTGAGTACCGGTGTTGTGCGAATGATCCATGCCTAGGACCCCCTTTCTCTTTTTTTATTATTATTTTAACAAATTTTTCTGAATCTTTAAAGATATTGCATTTTCTGCTTCTCACATGATTTTCAGATTATTTGCACTAAGTACTTGACCTTTTCCTCTATCTGCACATTTTCTATAAAAGAATTGCTCCTTTTCTAAAAAAAGAAAATTCAACACTTCTTTCAACCTTTTGTGCTTCTTGTACTTGTTTGTTTACGTTTGCATCTAAAGTCACAATTATAGCATGGCCGGGAACCACACTACTGGATCTTGAGAGGTTCCTAACACCTTCCCCTCGGGATAATTTCAAGGCTTTACCCAAAACTCTGGTTTTCATCTTTAGTTTTTTTTTTCTAAAAGTGTCCTAATGCACAATAATCATTAGGTGGCGACTCTCCAAACTCTAAAAATAAAAAAACCCAATTCCCAAAGTGGGAAAAGAGTTGTCTTCCCGAATGTCGTGAATCCAATTCCGCGAGGAAAAAAGGGGGCGTCGATAGAAGCTTGGTATTTGTAAGCGTGGTTGAGCTTTCTTTATGAGAGGGTGTCGTGGTCCTGATTGAACGTACTAAGAGGTGTTATAATCTGCTGCAATTCGCCATTATGGCAGGATATGGTGAAATAATACTGGAGGTACGACTGTCAGATATCACATGGTGCGTGGTTTATGATTGAATCAATATTTCCAATGTTAACTGTTCGAGAAAGATGACCTTTGGAAAGGTTTAAAGTTAGAAGCAATGGTGGATTCAAGTGCCAAGAAGATAGATCTCACTTATGGCAACAATTGAGCAGCAAAGTATGAGGAAGGACATGTGGGAAGTGCCATGCGGTGTTTAAAATTTCTAGAAGGCCAAGTATGTGGAGCAAGGTCGAGTGACTGATTAAGGATATGACTTCCGCCAAAGTGGGAGAGTGGCGGGTGTTGCATCTAGGCTTGGTAGTAGGAAGACTACGCGCCTTAACGAGAGTTTGGATCGAATTGGGGATTTTAATGATTGGTCTTCGAAGTCTGCGGGTATGATTAGAAATATGGGCTATTATGCGGAAAAAGAATGATATGGTGGAAAGGATCTGCTTGAAATGGAGGAGTGTGTAGCATAACCCTGAATTGGAAGGATGTTGCCGCACATTTAATTGATGTCCGCGAGGGGCGAATGGACTTGTGCAAATGGAAGGTGAGCTCAGACTAAGGATGGGCTATTGGTGACATAGTGAATGTACCCCGTGCAGCGGCTTGGGATGATATCATGAGGTGATTCCCCTAGGTGGGTTATTCCCCGTGAGCAGGTTAGTGGTCGCGTGGTTGGCGAAGCTTCTCCAAAGAATTATATTAGTTGTTCAACAAAGAGATCGGTCGTGCGAATGTGGTTAATGATTCAGGATATGAAATATGGGGATTTACAGGAAGATTCCAAGAAATTTTGATAACTTATGGTGCGAGGTTATGTCAATAAGAGGTAAAAAGGTCGAGCGAACTCAAGAATGGTGAAATGATGGCTTCAAGCTAAGTGGGATAGTCCCACCGCTTATGATTGGGTTGTATGATTAACAACTTGCGTGATTTCTGGTTATTAGCATACTGATGGATTATTTCAACTATGAGTAAAGACCATAAGTGGTAATTCGAGCAAATGAATTGTGGGAGACATGCGATGGTTGGCCTTATTGGCTCATGTCCGGACTTGGAAAAAAGTTTAGGATTTATGCCTTGTATGGATACAAGTTTCAGAGAAAGTGATTTTCGCCAGGTGCCTCGCTGAGAGAGTATTTGTGTGTTATAAGATCTATGGAGTGAGTTTTGTTCGGGACCAAGTCAGAGCGGGTGGCTCTCAATAATGGTCCTAGTGAATTCAGAAGTTAAAGTGTGGTTTCCGATGATTTCGAGCCTATAAAAACAACTAAGAATCAAGCTTTGTAGCAGCGTATGAGAAGGTACCCAGAATGTTCTATGATGTGTTACCTTATGGTGTAGTATTTGAGAAATGTGAAATAATTCGTGAGATTTGAGACAGCATGGTCTCACAATTCAAGGTCACTCGGGGTGAGTGTAGATGGAGTATGTTATGTGTTGAAGAGAGTTAGTATTAATTCCAAAGCAATCAAGTATAACTTGTAAGGAAAGGGATTGATTAGCCATAGTTGAATTTGGCATGTTGGGGTCTGTGATCCGTTCATTCAACGTGAACGAGTTATGCGTTTTATTTGTGGCGGTATATGTGAGGTTTGTCGGCCGTCGTAATTGATAACATTCTAAACCATTCTTTAGTTGTGGCTTGTTATGTGGAAGCAGATTTCGGAAGGGATGGTGGCTTGGACCACTACTTGCAGGTTTGCATATTCTGCGGTTATGGGAAATTACCGGTGTGTTTCTATGAATCTTACGAAGTGAGTTAAGTGAAAAGTTTGTATATGATGAGTTGTTAAAATGTTAATGATTTCAGTGTTGACAAGGATGTCACGGGCACGGATGAGCAAGGAAAGGGTTGAACGATTAGAGTAAATTGGTATTGTCCTCAGCATCACTTGAGATCGATGTGTTGTGGAAGAGGTTTTGCATCCTGGTTGAGGATTCTGGATCGCTTTTCAGTGTTAGTGCGTCCGATGATTTAGATGTGCGGACCCATTATTTATTTCGAAAGATTGTGGGAACGTATTCCACGGGAAGATTGTACCAGTGTGGCATGTAGCCACTTGTTTGACTAAATATTTAAATCAAGTATGAGGAATTTGGGTAATATCATTGCCTTGAGAATTTATCCCTGGAGGACACCCTGTTTATTAGGTTATGAACCGAGGAGGTTTGCTCCGGTTATAACGGTTGTTCTCGTGTGTTATGAGAAGAAGGAAAATTAGTATGGACCTTTGAAAGGTCATTGGCTTGATTTGATATGATCAGGATCGACTTGAGATCGGTGGATGGATTTAAATGTGAATTTGGGCTTTATGGCAGGCCAGCTATGTTCATCTTAGTAATGCATTTCTTATGGAGTAGTCAGGGTGTCATCTCGTTGTCAAATATTTCATGAAGTGTTACATTGCGCCGTGTGAGTTTTGAGACGGCCTGAAAAATTGTGTATGTGTTGAGGTTCCGCGTTGCGATGATGTTAGGTGAGCAGGATGGCTCTTGAGATTTAGATCTTCTATCGCACCTCAGTTGTGCTTGAGTTTTGTAGCCTATAGCGCTATGTGTTTTCTCAGGGAAGGTATTATGCACTTAGCGTGCTTACAATCGAATGTTATTTGGATCGGGTGGCACGCTGCCATGGGCATGTTATTTGGATCAGGTGGCACGCCGCCATGGGCATGTCATTCGGATCGGGTGGCACGCCGCCATGGGTATGTTATTTGGATCGGGTTGCACGCCGCAACAATGTGATGATGAGTGTAGTTTTCTATATGCTAATTTGGTATGTCCTGCTTCATATTTTCTAAGGAAAGTCCGTAGTAGTGCGGGAGTTAGGTAATTCCTTCCAGAGTTCGATTTTTGTTTGTGTTGTGTTCGGATTGGTGGCCTATTAGCACATTGTGGTGTCATATGAGACTTGTGGTCACATTCAGGGTGGCTTATTGCCTGAGCAGTTCATACTGGGTAAGATGAGATTGTGGGATTTAGGATCAGTGCTATCTGATTATATGAAGTATATTAAGGAGTGAAGATCTTTATTTGGTTCAGAATGTGGTAGTGTTTCTTATCGGAAATATAGACTCGATGGTTGGTTGACTCGGCAGTTGATTACAAATTTCGGCATCTCATCCGCCGTGGCGGTATTGTAATAGTTGGATTAAGACCTATGCAGGTCATGAGGTGCAATGGGAGCATCAGATTCATGGAATTTCGATTAATTCAAATAGAAATGTTATCGTGGTCCTATGAGTAAAGTGATGCAAAGTGTGAATTCAGCAGAGTTATGCAGTTATGTTTGAGTACAGTGTATAGTGTTTGACACGATGATCGTAAGTTGGAAACGGGCCTGGCATAGAATTCCGGATGTTGGAATTAGTCTCTAAGGCTTAATTGCTTGAATAAAAGGGAGTATCTTCAGAAGGTATCGAGCTAATGTGCTCAACTGAGTTGTGATAGCACGAGAAGGCGCTTGAGGTGCTAAACAGTGATGTCAGACTACTCCAGTGTAGTTCTTCGCACGTTCGAGGACGAACGTATGTTTAAGTGAGAGAGAATGTAACGACCCGAGCGGTTGTTTTGAGTACCAGCGCTCCATTCAGCAGTCGGAGGCCATGAACAGCTTCATTTCGGGTATTATGACTTGTTCGCGCGGTCGGAATTTAAATTCAAGAAGACCAGAGTTAAATTTGAATGAAAACTCTCATTTGAGAAGCTTAAAGTTGAAATAATGAACTAGGAACGGAATTTTGAGTAAACTACCTCAAAATTGGGATCTGAAGGTTCCAGCAGGTTCGTATTATGATATCGGGCTTGGGTGTATGCCCGGATTAGGTTTTGGATAACCGGGGAGCGTTTTGGCGTCTATTGTGGAAGTTAGTATTTTAGAAGGAATTTTATAAGTTTGGTTTGAAGTGCATTTTGGTGTTATCAATGTCCGTTTGGAATTCCGAGACTGGGAGTAGCTCCGTATGGTGATTCTGGAATTGGGAGCGCGATCGGAAGTGAATTCGGAGGTCCGTAGGCCATTTTGAAGCCATTTGGCTAAGGATAGAAATTTGAAGGTTTTGAGGAGTTTGACCGGAGGTTGACTTTTTGATATCGGGTCGGAATCCAATTCCGGAAGTTGGAGTAGGTCCATAATGTCATATATGACTTGTGTGCAAATTTTGAGGTCATTCGGACGTGATTTGATAGGTTTAAGCATCAGAAATAGAAGTTGAAAAGTTCAAAGTTCATAAAGCTTGAATCGGGGTGTGATTCTTGGTTTCAGAGTTGTTTGATGTGATTTGAGGCCTCGAGCAGGTCCATAATGTGTTTTGCAATTGATTAGTATGATTTCCTACTTGAGTATGTATTTTATGTGTGCCCGCATCACATGGATGATTCGCGAGCAGGATAAGTGTTTATTTATGGAATGGGGCGAACGCCTCGGTGAAAATAGATACATCTATGGTTCGTGCCGCTCGACCCTCGGCAGTGCACAATTTACATTCTATTGGAGCTGGCCGTCAACCTCGGCATGATTTGCGCACGTTTTTCTGTTACTTGAAAATTGTAAATGTGGAATTTTCCCTGCGTGGCTTGATATAAACTGATAAAATAATAAAGAATAAACCTTGGAAGCCCTTGATTAATTATTGAAGGCATTTACCTATTTTCTGGCTTCACAATTTGAACTTCTATATAAATCCATGATTATCCTCGCACTTATAGAATATTGTTAATTGACCTCTAGTGAGTGTCGAAGTTGGCCCTCTTGTCTCTACCCCGTCGGGATTAGGCGGGATACTCACTGAGTACACATTGATTACGTACTCATACTACACTTCTGTGCATTTTTGTTGCACAGGTATATGTTACTTTAGCGGCCTACTGGGCATAGCAGCACGGACGATTCAGGGACTAGGTGAGTTGCAGTATGCAAGGCGGCCCGCGGCTTTTTAAAGTCCCCCTTCAAGTAAATTGTATTTCCATTCTGTCCATTGTATTTTGGACGGATATTGTATTGTATTTTATCTCCTTATCAGTAGATGCTCATGTACTTGTGACACCGGGTTTCTAGGGATGGTTTTCGAAAGATGTGTACTAATTGTTATTATTTAAATTTGAATTAAAGTATTGATCTTTTATTTATGAGAAATGGGAGGAATACCTGAGATTTTCAAAAGTATTAAAAGAAAATTTAATTGATAATTTAGTTGGCTGGCCTGACAGAGGTATCCAGCACCACCACGATCCTTAGTGGATTTTGGGTCGTGACAGTTCCTCAGCCAAAAAGAATGACGCGCATCATAATGATACTTCTGCCAATGACACTATGAACAATTCAGCCGTAATTTATCAAGGATCAAAGAATGCCTGAGTTCTATCAATAATACATCTCAATTTTCTGTTAAATTGTCCTCACCAATATTGGACCATATGCACTATGGTAAAACCAAGGAGAGAGAAGATAAAGGGAGGGGTTACACGTAGACTTCCCCTACGTTTAAAAAATTACCCTTCTCCTCATGTTTGAAAAAACTGGAAAAGAAAAGGTATTCTTCCTTATAGTCGAATTTGGGAGAGGTTGGAAGTAAGACGTGAAGATATTGTATCCCCACTGCTTTTATTTACTAATAAATGAAGGGTAACAAGATTGAATGTCCTGCTACCCATCCTTCATTCTAAGAAAATAGCTTGTAGCTTCCAACAGAGATCTATATCCTAGGCCCATGAACAAAATAAGAATGCAGAGTCTCCATTGAAATAAAGATATGTTCAATAGTAGAAAGTAATCTGGCCTTTTCAAACCTAACAATTACGACTCCCCTACCCTGCCTGAAACTTAAACCTACTCTGTTCTCTCTTTACGGTGTTCTAAGGGCTGTATTCTAACCCTCTGACCAAGCTCAGTCCAATTATTAACCAAAAACCAACAATTGTGAAACAAAACATTTTAGTTACCAATATTGTCTCTATTGATTAGGGTACACTATTCGAAAGGCACTACAATGGACCAATTATACGCCCCATCAGTAATAATTTTCATTAACAAACACTGAGGGGTCGTTTGGTTGATGGTTTAGTATAACAAATACCAGCACAAAATCCCACATAAGATAATACAGTGTTTGGTTGGCCGCATAAGCAAAAAATAATAGTCGCATTGCTAATGTAGTGTTTGGATGGAGGTATTAAATAATATTTGCATTAAGTTATACAAGTATCTATGTATTATTTTATGCGACATTAGATGTGAAATAAGAATGTGTATTAGCGATATGAGGATTAAACTATTTTAAAGACAAAATGCCCTTTTAAAGTAAGTAATTTATGTTTACCATTCTCCTCATCATTAAACAATGCATAACAATCCCATCATTATTAATCCCTACAAAAACAATTCATGCACTATAATCTCCTTATAACTACTATGCGAACAAAATGACTTCTGATGTAATCATCAACAAAGTTTGACATGAGCGAGCCTACCATCAGACCTTATGCAAACCAAGGTTTCAGAAAATATAACAGAGATTAAGTTGGGTCTTAGCATAAAATCAATAAATAAACAAATTTTATTAAATTAAGATTATATAGAAATAATAAATAAACAAATTTGATTAAATTAAGATTATATAGAAATGCTAGATATAAGTAAACTCACCTTTGCTCAGCATGAGATCGCTTGTTTCCTTTTTTCTCACGTGCAACTCCATTAGGAATGCCCTTCAAAGAGTCAACCAACATAATTAATATGACGAGATATGGAACATACATAACGTGTCACATCTGAAGCTGCAAAATGGGAACTTACCACGCCTTCTTTCCATTTTATTATTGTAGCAGAAATCTTTGTGGGTCCATCTTCAAGGAAGGTAGAGGTCTTTGCAAGCTTTGTATTTTCAAAATAAGGATTCGCATTGATATTCTGTGAAAAAAGAGGATATCAACATTCAGAGTAAAAAAAAATGCAACATATATCGATATACATTAATTTCATGTAGAGGAGGAAACTTACAAAGGATATCGAGTAGCTCGGCTTTACATATTTAGAGTCTTCGACTTCAATAGAACTTAGAAACTTGAAGATCTAGCATGGGATAAGGCAGTTACATTTTGAGATGCAGAACTCAAGAAGCATTTAACGGATACTTCGAAATTTTATTATAGAAGAGAGCATCATTGATAATTCAGCATTGACTCATTAAAAGTAATGACAAGTTCACCATTGATAAAACTTGGCCAAACAAATAGCAGTAGAGTTGGTAATAATCCACTTTAATATAGTGTTATAAGCAACAAATTAGAACCAAACGTTTTGGTCTTTTTCAGTTAGAAGTTCACCCAGGACAGGATGACTCAAAAACTGTAAGCAAATGAACCAAGTCAATTAGATGAGAAGGACTTCAGAATTTCAATAACATGGATAGAAGTATCAGGATAGGTTCACCAATAACAGTCAACCAGAAGTCCGGGATAACTTTAATGATGTCGTTTCATTTGTCATTATAACGACCCGACCGATCGTTTTGAGCTTTTGTACCTTGATCGCTAGTTTTCGGACATGACTTGCCCCGTGTTATGTATTATGACTAATGTAGATCGTTGGTTTTGGTTTTCGGGAAAATTTGGAATGAATTTGAAAGAATAGTTTCAGTTGAAAGCTTGAAATTTTAAAGGTTTGACCAAGAATTGACTTATATGTATACGAGCTTGGATCGGAGATTTTATGATTCGGTTAGCTTTGCGAGGTGATTTATGACTTAGGAGCGTGATTTGAATTGGTTTTGGAAATCCGGTGTAGAATTAGGCTTGAATTGGCGAAGTTAGTATTTTGGCAATTTTTGGTTGATATGTGAGATTTTGATCCGGGAGTCAGAATGGAATTCCGAGAGTTGCTATATCTTCGTTATGTGATTTGTGATGTGTGCACTAAATTTTAGGTCATTCGGACGTTGTTTGATTGGGTTTTTGATCGAATGTGTGTTTCAGAAGTTTTAGAAGAACTTAGGCTTGAATACGATGTAATTTGATGGTTTCGGTGTTGTTTGATGTGTTTTGATGATTGGAACAAGTTTGAATGATGTTATAGGATGTATTGGTGCTTTTGGTTGAGGTCCCGGGGGCCTTGGGTGAGTTTCGGGTGGTCAATCGGACCATTTCTTAAGTTAAAAGGTGCAGATTTCTCATTGTAGGTGTTGCAGAGAATTTACCCTTCGCGTTCGCATAAAGAGTCACGCGTTCACGAAGAAGGAATTGGGAGGCAGGTGAATTAATCTTTGCATTCGCGTTCGAGGGTCCGTGTTCGCGGAGGGCCAGATGGTTGTGCTTCGCGTTCGCGAGGCAGTAGCCGCGAACGCGTATGAGGAATAGAGGTTCAGGGATTTTTGGTCTTCGCGTTCGCATGAGTACTGTCGCATTCGCGTAGGAGAGGAAGGCTGAAGCATCGCGTTCGCGGGGTAAATCTCGCATTCGTATCGGGTTAATATTGGGAAATTAAATGTTGTGCTTCGCGTTTGCGAAGCAGTAGTCGCGAACGCGATAAAGGATCTACAGGACTGAGCAGAATGTTTTAATCTCATTTCACCCGTGATTTTGGGTCATTTTTCCTCCATGGTTGACCATTTTGAGAGCTTCTTGGTGGCGATTAAAGAGGGATTCGAGGGGAATCGATTGGAGGTAAGAATTTTGGTCTTAAAACTCGTTTTTATTGTGAAATCCACCTAGAAATTCATAAAAACTAAGCCTAAAATTGAAGAACTAGGGCTTGAGATTTTGAAATTTAATTTGGAGATTTGATGGGTCATTTGAACTTGGATTTGGGAGTTCTTGATATCTACAGACTCGTGAAGAGATAAGGAACCTGTTGATGTAAAAAGTTTTGAGTTTCGAGAAGTGGGCCCGGGGCTCGAGTTTTGGTAATTTTGGGATTTGTGCCCGTTATTGATAGTTTTCGCTTGGGCTTTGTTCCCTTATCATATTGTGATGTATTCGCTCTGATCTTGGATAGATTCGACATGCGTGGAGGCCGATTTGAGGGGCAAAGGCGTCGCGAGCTAGAGATTTTTCTTGTTCGAGGTTTGTAATGATTGTAAATGACATCCCGAGGGTTTGAAACCCCGGATTTGCACACCGTAGTGCTATATTGAGGTGACTTGCATGCCAGATAGCGAGTGTGGGGTAGAGAACCATTGGGGATTGTGAATTGGTCCGTCCCGATTGATCATTTTACCTTGTATTTGACTGAAACTTATTTGATATTATCATGATTTGGGCTGATTGCCGTAGTTGGGCTTCGTGACAATTATTTGAACCCTTCGGGGATTTTGTCACTGTTTCCTTACTATTTGACATACTACTTAGGCTCAGTCCTGTTGATTATACTATTTTAAAACTCAGCCGTTTTAATTGAACTTTGAGACTTAAATGATATTTCCAGTGTTATTTGGTCTGAGCACTACTATTTTATTGATGCCTGAGGGGCTTATGATGTTTTTTGGACTGAGTGAGGCCAATGGACATGTGTGAGGATATGTTCAGTGATGTGAGGAGGCTTTCAGGCCTCGAGTGTGTTGTGAAGAAGCTTTCAGGCCTCGAGTGTATTGTGAGGAGGCTTTCAGGCCTCGAGTGTATTGTGAAGAGGCTTTCAGGCCTCAAGTGTTATGTGACGAGGCTTTCAAGCCTCGAGTGTGATGTGAGAATGCTTTCAGGCCTTGTTTTATATGCCACAAGGTGGCTTGACATTGCGCTTGGGCCGTTAGGGGCCCCTCCCGGAGTCTACACACCCTCAGTGAGCGCCGTCGACGATATATGGATCGGGCTGCACAGCGCAGCGAGATATGGATCGGGCTGCACACCGCGGCGGTTACTATATGATACTATTCTGATATTGATATGAGAGAGAGAGACCAAGGGGCTGAGAGTGTTTCTGAGAGTGTGCTCGAGGGACTGGTACTGTTTTGAGTTATTGCCCCAGGGGCTAACTTCTATGTGCTCATCTTGCATATTTACTTGCCTTTTTACCTGTTATACTGTGGTATTTGTGCCCGAAGGGCGGATTTTCTGTGCTTATCGGCACTAACTATTTTGAAATAATTTCGTAGCTGTTGGTAAGATCATTTTAAAAAGAGATTTAAACTGAGCCAAGAGATTTCCAAAGATTTCAGAGCTTCACTGTTTTCTCAAAGGATTGTACCCTGCTTCTATACAGCATGTTGGTTGCTTTATGTGATTTTTTACTGTTCAATTGTTATTTACCTTTAATACTCACTGAGTTGGAGTACTCACTTTACTTCCTGCACCTCGTATGCAGATGCAGGTATTATTCTCCCGGTAGCGGGTTTGGCTGATTAGAAGCAGAGTCATATGAGTTAGCGAGGTGACTGCCAGCATTCACAGCACCGCTTTTCACTCTTTGATCATTATTCTGGCTTTGTATATTTTAGGCCTTGTAGTGCTGTTCATATTTTAATAGTTACTCGTGACTTGTAACACCCCGGTTTTGGTTGTGATAGGATGGTTTCCCTTATTGTATCCGCTATTTCCGGACATTATGGTTATTAAATCATGTTTTACGACTACTTATGTTAAGTAACTGCTTAAAAAGGAGTCTTGTGTTGGTTTGGCTGGTCTTGTCTTCACGAAAGGCGCCATCATGACCGGGTTTGGGAATTGGGTCGTGGCAAGTTGGTATTAGAGCCTAGGTTACTTGGTCTCGCGAGTCATGAGCCGGTTTAGTAGTGTCTCGTAGATCAGTATGGAGACGTCTTTACTTATCCTCGAGAGGCTGCATAACCTTAGGAAAACTTCACATTCTTTAATTCTTATCGCACGTCCTTGATTCAGCTTGAATAGAAACTCTTGAAATTCCCTCCACGTGTTCGTACACGCACATGAACGCTCAGTATCAGATGTGTCTTGATGGCTTGTGATTCCCCGATTGTGGGGAGAGATGTAATCTCTGTGAGTTTATACTGGGCCAGTCGGGAGGACTTGAGGCCGGAACTTTGCCTATGGCTTGAGAGCCGAGGTGCTGATTTTATGAGAAAGTGTTTTGAACTTATACGTTTGGTATTGTCCCTAATAGTGGTAGTGACGGCTGGATAGCCACGTGATGAGTATGTTATTACTGCGAGATGTATCTATATGACTTAGAAGTGACGAGGGAGGTCTGCTGGATAATAGATGAACCATTAAGTATTTGATTTCCATTGATTGG
Source organism: Nicotiana glauca (assembly GCA_026770625.1). Classification (NCBI taxonomy): domain Eukaryota; kingdom Viridiplantae; phylum Streptophyta; class Magnoliopsida; order Solanales; family Solanaceae; genus Nicotiana; species Nicotiana glauca. The sequence goes on from MU786341.1 coordinate 35,363, forward strand.
ATGTGTGTCCCTGAGTTATGGGCACGTGAAGAACCTTTTCATGTTTTCCAGTTGAGAGTGAAGTAAATTTTATTTTGCGGTACGAGTTCAGACTCAAGAAGACTAAGTAACTATGTAATGTGTATGACAGTGGAAGGTATACATAAATGTTAGTTGGAGGCAAAACATGTGGGTCATCTCCTGATGGGTGTTCTAAAGTTGTGTGATCCTTATGTTATCTATTAGAAGACCTCATTTACAAGTAAAGAAACTGTGTTGAAATCTAAATTGGATCACCTAGAGAGTGGGATTATCCGTTGTGTGAGTGAATGCGAGATTTGTAGAAGAGTTAAAAAAAATTCTAGATGATTTATGTTTCCACAAGCTTATGAAGGATTTAGTTTAATCTCACTATGGTACTAAGGCAGCAGTGGAGTATGTGCGTTATGAGTTGTTGGGAGTGTTTTGATCTATGGCTTCGAGCCATGTTGGGGAGTTTGCCATTGATTAGCTAATTGTATGGTTAAGTGCTATGTTGGTTCCGTTTTGAGGCATGCCGGCGAATCAGTTCTTGTTGCGAAAATTGAGCCGAAGATGGCATGAGTGATGAAAATTTTTGACAAAGGTTATATGGTGCTTCGTAGTTGTGTGAGAATCACAGGATGTCTTAAGCTGTTATTGGTAAAGAGTGCTCGGTGCATGGAGCAGGAAGATGTTTGTTTGTATTGGGATGTGGTCATATTCTGCGGTGTCAGAGTGCTAATGAGGCACGGGTGGTTATGTTCGTTTAATCAGGTGAATTGCAGTTTGAATAAGAAGTAAATGACTCTCGAGAATGATTTTACTGTGTTCAAGATTCTACATGTAACAATCAGGTGTCTTAAGGTTGTGTATGCGGTTAGAGACTATGTTTTCATTGGAAAAGGTCAAGACTTGTGGTATTTTTATGTTAATTATGGGATTCTATGTATCAGTACCTGGAAAGTAAAGGTAACAGATTTAGCCCGAGGGGCTGGTACTGCTTCTATGTGCTCATCTTGCATATTTACTTGCCTTTTTACCTGTTATACTGTGGTATTTGTGCCTGAGGGGCGGATTTTCTGGACTTATCGACACTAACTGTTTTGAAATAATTTCTTAACTGTTGGTAAGATCATTTTAAAAAGTCATATAAACTGAGCCAATAGATTTCTAAAGATTTCTTCACTGTTTTCTCAAAGGATTGTACCCTGCTTCTATACAACATGTTGGTTGCTTTACGTGATTTCTTACTGCTCAGTTGTTATTTACCTTTATTACTCACCGAGTTGGAGTACTCACTTTACTCCCTGTACTTCTTGTGCAGATGCAAGTATTTATTCACCCGGTAGCGGGTTTGGCTAATCAAAAGTAGAGTCATAGGAGTTAGCGAGGTGACCGCCAGCATTCACCGCAGCGCTTTTCACTCTTTGTTCATTATTCCGTCTTTGTATATTTTAGACCTTGTAGTGGTGTTCATATTTTAATAGATGCTCATGACTTGTGACACCCCGGTTTGGGCTGTGTCGGGATGGTTTCCCTTATTGTATCCCCTATTTCCGCACATTGTGGTTATTAAATCATGTTTTAGAACTGCTTATGTTAAGTAACTGCTTAAAAAGGAGTCTTGTGTTTGTTTGGCTGGCCTTGTCTTCACGAGAGGTTCCATCACGATCGAGTTTGGGAATTGGGTAGTGATAGTCATAGACAGGCTTGCGGATATCATTGTACTTCTGTTCCACTTCCAATACTTTATCACTTGCTTCCTCATATCTGCTAGGAAAATTGAAATGCTCGTTATTTAACATGTAAGACCAGTTAAACAAAAGAAATCTAGAAATCAACTCTAAGTTTTCCAGAACAAAAAAAAATTTATTGTTGTTTCACCTAAATAAGATTATACCCTGACGACCAGCTTACGCTGTGAGTGTTAGTAATCTGTATTTGTAATCTAATGATGGAAAAATAGAATAACATATGAACATATAATGTAATGAAACAAGAGTTAATCCGAGCCCACTGAATTCACAGTGTTTCCTTAAGGAATTTAATCCCCTCCTAGTACCCAAGTTTATGGATTATTTCCTCCCAAGATAGAACGAATTACACACTGGTGTAGTGGTACTTCAAACCCAAGTGTTTCCACGAACACAATGTTCGGTAGCAAATCACACTTACCGTTGCTTTCTTTGAAGTTAAAAGTATGCAGAAAAAAGGAGGAGAAACTCAAAAATTCTTATGGAAAATCTGAGAGAATGGACTTGTATTTATAGTAAATGTTGGGCTGAAATCTAAAGAAGTACAACTCTTCAGAATGGTTGTTTATGCAAAATGGCCACATCATAAATGCCATAACATAAATGACTATTTATTTAACAATAAAAAGGAAGGGAGAATTGAAGAGGGTAGTTAATTTTCTGTTACTAAAACAGAAAACAGAAATTGGATTTTAATATTAATATTTTTGGATTTAATATTAATATTTTGTTATTAAAACAGATATTTAATAACATTTCGGTTAATATTTACTATTAACAAATAAATTTGGTCCAAAGAAATTAATCAATTAATCGATCATTTGATCAAATCCAAATCCGAATCCGAATCCGAAGCTGAAGCCGAAGCTGAGCCAAGCGAGCGATGACAACGACAACGGTGTGAGGCTTACCTTCTTCTCAACTCTTTAAGAGCAAGAAGAAGAGCAATTGCTTATATACCCATTAAAGTCCTCTTCCTCTTCCAATATGGGACAATGTCCCTTTGTAAAGGGGGGAAACTTAAAATTTCACTTAAAATTTTCATTTCCCTCCATATCCAATTCACCCTTTTTTAAGCATTGAATATACTTAAAATCCCAAAAATCCCCCACATGAATGGAAAATGGCTATATCACGGAAATATGCATGAAAAATTGTGTGATTTGCAAACAAAGATTAATTGCATTTAGATAAGTAGGTTTCCCTTTGAACATTCCGTAGTGAACTTATGTCGGATATACTCGATCAATCAGTAGATTTGATATCTTTGAACCCTAAAACTTTGGTGTATACCTAGACAACCATAAGTCACACAACCAACCCTTAACCGTCTTTGGTTCTCATTATTGTGTTCGTTTTAGCCATGAACACTGCCTGGTTTCATAAGTGCATAGAGAAATGGCCTTGCAAAATTCTCCTTGAAGCGGCTAACATTTCACACTTACATAGGTGATTCCTAAACGTGTCATCCTGTACATACACTATTTGATATGCCCCGTATAAAATTTAGAAACAATTAAAAAGCCTTAATGCTTTATCCTTGATATTGAGCACAAGCTATATCTGGTCGTATACAATTCATAATGTACATTAAGCATCCCAACACACGATCATAATCCAATTGTGATATGTTTTGGCCTTTATTCTTTGCTAATGCAAGATTCACGTCAATTGGAGTCTTTGCAACTTTAAACCCTAAGTACTTGAATTTTTCAAGTACAATCTTAATATAATGAGATTGTGACAACGCAAAACATTGAGGAGTCTTATGGATCTTAATCCCCAGAATTAAATCAGCAACTTCCAAGTCTTTCATATCAAACTTGCTAGTTCGCATACGCTTAGTAGAATTTATGTTAGCAATGTCATTACTCATTATCAGCATATTATCCACATATAAAGAAATAATGACTATGTCATTTGAAACATTTTAAATGTACACACATTTATCACATTCATTTATCTTAAAAACCATTTGGCAACATTGTTTGGTCAAATTTCGCATGCCATTGTTTGGGTGCTTATTTTAGTCTGTAAAGAGACTTAACAAGTCTACATACCTTCTTTTCTTTACCTGGAACCACAAACCCTTCAGGTTGTTCCATGTAGATTTCTTCCTCCAAATCTCCATTCAAGAAGGCCGTCTTAACATCCATTTGATAAATTTCAAGACCATACACTACAGTTAATGATACTAACATCCGTATAGACGTAATTCTTGTAACTGAAGAGTAGGTATCAAAGTAGTCAAGACCTTCTCGTTGTCTATACCCTTTGACTACAAGTCTTGCCTTAAATTTATCAATAGTGCCATCATCTTTCATTTTCCTCTTAAAGATCCATTTAGAACCCAAAGGTTTATTTCCAGGAGGAAGATCAATCAATTCCCATGTATGGTTGTTCAATATGGATTCTATTTCACTATTGACTGCCTCTTTCCAAAACAATGATTCCGAAGAAGACATAGCTTCTTTAGATGTTCGAAGCTCATTTTCCATTAAGAAAGTCACAAAATCTGGTCCAAATGAAGTTGACGTTCTTTGAAATTTACTACGTCTTGATCCTCCCGATTTAATGTACTTTATTTTGTTTCTTCCTGAGGTCATTTAGATCCTTCACCAATTGACTCACCTTCCTTTTTATACGGATATATATTTTAAAAGAACTCAGCATTATCTGATTCTATAACCGCATTATTATGAATGTCAGGATTTTCTGATTTATGAACTAAAAATTGATATGCTTCACTATTGGTCGCATATCATATGAAAATACAATCAGTGGTTTTCGATCCTTTTTTCACCCTTTTGGGTTTAGGAACATGCACTTTTTCCAAACACCCCCACACTTTAAAATAATTCAAGCTAGGCTTCCTTCCTTTCCATTTTTCATATGGAATGAATTGTGTTTTGCTATGGGGTACTCGATTTAGTATTCGGTTAGTTGTAACAACGGCTTCCCCACACAAGTTTTGTGGCAAACCAGAACTTATTAATAATGCGTTCATCATCTCCTTTAATTAATGATTCTTTCTTTCTGCAATCCCATTAGATCGGGGTGTGTCAAGGGCCGTTGTTTGATGAATAATTCTATATTCTAAGCATTTTTTCAAAAGGAGATTCATATTCATCACCCCTATCACTTCTTATCATTTTGATTTTCTTGTTAAGTTGCGTTTCAATTTCATTTTTGTATTTCTTGAATGCGTCTATTGCTTCATCTTTACTATTAAGTAAGTAAGTAAACATTGCAATATCGAGTACCATCATTAATGAAAGTTATGAAATTCCTTTTTTTCACCGCGAGTTAGTATTGACTTCATATCGTAAATATCTGTGTAAATTAAGTCTAAAGGATCTGAATTCCTTTCAACTGACTTATAAGGATGTTTAACATACTTATATTCCACACATATTTGACATTTTGATTTGTCTCATTCAAATTTAGGAAATACTTCGAAGTTAATCATTTTCCGCAAGGTTTTATAATTGGCATGACCCAAACGTATATGCCACAATTGATTTGACTCAAGTAAGTAAGACAAAGATAAAATATTATTATTATTCTCAACAACCATTACATTCAGCTTGAAAAGGGCCTTAGTGACGTAGCCTTTTCCAAGAAACATTTCGTTCTTACTAATTACAACCTTATCAAAAACAAAAACACATTTAAAACCATTCTTAACAAGAAGTCCAACAGAGACTAAACTCTTCCTAATGCCTGGAACAAGAAGGACGTTGTTCAAAGTCACCACCTTTCCAGAAGTCATCTTCAGAAAGATCTTCCCACATCCTTCAATCTTGGCGGTTGCAGCATTTCCCATAGAAAGTGTCTCTTCGGGTCCAACAGGAGCGTATGCTTCAAAAGCTTCCCTAACAGCACAAACACGACGAGTGGCTCCAGAATCAATCCAACAATCCTTAGGAATTCCCACTAGGTTGCATTCAAAAAGCATGACACACAAGTTATCAACAACTTCATGCTTTTCAACCATGTTTGCTTGACCCTTCTTCTTGTATTTCTTCGAAGCATGGCACTCTATATATTTGTGCCCAGCTTTCCCACAGTTGTAGCAATTTCGGTTGAACTGCTTCTTGCTTAGGTTGCTTTTGGGTCCAGAAGCATGCTTCCTCTTTCTCTTATTTTGAGAAGTATCCTTAACAATGTTTGCTCCCATTATTGTTAAGTTTCCACGGCCTCTTTTTTCAGCAGCTTTGTTGTCCTCTTCGATTCTCAACCGAACAATGAGATCTTCAAGGGACATCTCCTTGCGTTTGTGTTTTAAGTAGTTTTTGAAGCCCTTCCACAATGGAGGCAACTTCTTAATCATCGCTGCTACTTGGAATGCTTCATTGATGACAAGACCTTCAATGAAAATTATGTTAGTAAATTAACAAAATTATTACTTTCAACATCAGTATTATTTTGATTTATACCTTAAGCAAGGAGATCTTGAATAATCACTTGCAATTCCTGGACTTGGGTAAAAACAGACTTGCTATCTGCCATTTTGTAGTCCAAAAACTTAGCGGCAATGAATTTTGTCACCACGGCATCTTCAGTTTTGTATTTCTTTTCAAGCTCAGTTCACAATTATTTTGATGCCTCACGCCACTGTAGACATTATAAAAATCGTCCTTCTATCTGCTAAGAACATAATTCTTGCACAGAAAATTAGAATGCTTCCACGTCTTAATCACGAAAAAGCATTCATTTTCTGGAGTTTCATCGGGCAGAACAGGAACATCTTCCTTGATGAACTTCTGCAGACTTAAAGTAGTCAAGTAGAAGAACATCCTCTGCTACCACCGCCTGCAATCTAACCTGAAAATTTTTTTGGGTTTCTCTGCCGATGCAAACGCCGGTGTTCGGCTTTTTGATGCATTGGCAATCACCATTGGAACAGCCTGATTCCTATTATCATTAGTTATTTCTATAAAATAATGACGCAAACAAACGTTAAAATCACGTAGATTTTAATCTCCGATGGAGTAGAAAACCACAAAGGTTTTAAACACCAAAACAGTGAATATGACACAAATACATAATACAAAATTAGATTCCTTAAGCTTGTTAGTAATCTGTATTTGTACAAACATAAAATGTAAAGAAATAAGAGTTAATTAAAGCCCAATGAATTCACAGTATTTCTTTAAGGAATTTAATCCCCTCCTAGTACCCAAGGTTATGGATTATTTCCTCCTACGATATAATGAATTATAGACTGGTGTAATGATACTTCAAACCCCAGTGTTTCAGCGAACACAGAGTTCGGTAGCAAATCACACTTACTGTTTCTTTCTTTGAAGTTAAAAGTATACAAATGAAACTCAGAAATTCGTATGGAAAATCTTAGAAAATAAACTTGTATTTATAGCCAATGTTGGGCTGAAATCTAAAAAAGTACAACTCTTCAGAATGGTTGTTTATGAGAAATGGCCACAATATAAATGCCATAACATAAATGGCTATTTATTCAACAATAAAGAGGGAAAATTGATGAGGGTAGTTAATTTTCTGTTACCAAAACAGAAAACGGAAATTGCATTTTAATATTAATATTTTGTAATTAAAACAGATAATTAATAACTTTTCTGTTAATATGTACTATTAACAAACAAAATTGGTTCAAAAAATTAATCAATCAATCGATCATTTGACCAAATCTAAATCCAAATTCAAATCTGAATTTGAATCTGAAGACGAAGCCAAGCCAAGTCGAGCAAGCGACTACGACGACAACGACGCAAGGCTTGCCTTCTTCTCAACTCTTTAAGAGCTAGAAGAAGAGCAATTGCTTATATACCCATTAAAATCTTCTTCCTCTACCAATATGGGACAATGTCCCTTTTCAAGTGGGGGATACTTAAAATTTCACTTAAAATTTTCATTTTCCTCCATCTCCCATTCACCCTCTTTTAAGCATTTAATATACTTAAAATCCCAATAGTGAGCACAGTAGCAAAACAACTTATATTCTTGTTTTTATTAATGATGCTCCAAAAAATCATGGAGTCTAATTATTTGTTATAGATACTACCACATGCATGCAAAGAAGGGAAGCTTAGTGATGGGTTTACAATGTTTTAGCTTTATGGTTTGATGACCTAATAGACTTACTGTCAAAGAACCAGATAAGGAACCTGACACACTTGGTACACATCGCAAAACAAAAGACTCCAGCTAATGTGAACTACTACAACTTCAGAAGATGGAGAATCAACACAGGGACCTGATACCCTTGTGTTTCCTTGACTGCAGTACGAAGTCAACTGTGTATAGTTGGAAAGTGACTGCCTGCACTGTACACAGAAATAGTGCAGCAAAGTTCTGCAATCACTTGTCCTTTGACCAACCAAGTGATTACATCTGTCAAGTGATGCCATCCATGTTGTATTAACAAGTATTACTACAAAACATCATTTGAACACTTGAGAACTAATTCCAGGCATTCAAGAAATCTGAGATTCGAGCATTTAATTCTCAAGTGTATCAAGAACAAAGTTTAACACTACTACAGACCAGTTCCTAAATCTAGTATCTTGTTGTCCTTAGTTGAGTTGTAACTTTGTAAATTTTGTTCATTGTAATTCCTACTTTGTTTATCTAGAAGCGTAGCTTAGGAACCCCTTGTAAAACCATAAACACTTAGTGTTTGTGTCGTGACTAGAGTTTGTCATGAGTTGAAGTCATTTATATGTGTATTGCAAAGTGGCTTATAATAGGTGTATTGCAAGTTAGTGAGGGATTAAGAGTTTAATTCCTAAATTGCAAAGGTTGTAATCTAAAGTTGCTCATAGTGAAGTTGAAATCCTACCAATGTAGGTCGTTATTTTTATCCCCTTGAGTAGGAATTTTTCCACGTAAAACTCCCTATCTTACTTACTTACTGTTTCATTAGCATTCTCAGTGGAAATTAATGGAGGACCTGGTCTCTCTATAGTTTGGGGAACTCATATTGTGATAACCCGAAAGTTCATCCCATGTTTTAGAAGTCAAAATTGAGTTTCGAGGCCTTAAAACCATCTTTTTGTCTAACCTCGATTTTTATGCACAATCCGGGCGTATTTCCGATAAGCTTTTATGTGAAATTAAGGAAAATAATGAATTTGGACTTTAAAATTGATTAAAGTTGACTTTGATCAACATTCTTGGTATAAGAACCCGTACCTGTGATCGGACGGTGCCGTAGGATCCGTAGTAAAATATGGGACTTGGGCATATGCCCGGAATCAAATTCCGAGGTCCCTAGCCCGAGAAAAGAATTTTTAAAGAAAATTGTTTGCTGGAAAATATAAAGGCTTTTTGAAATGAAATGATGCGTGTTCTTGATGGTATCGGGCCCATATGTTAGTTTCGTAGACCGGTGCAGGTTCAAAATAATAAATAAGTCGAATATGTGAAATATTATAAGAACTGGAGTTGATTTGGTATAAATTGGACCTTTAGTTGAGAAAATGGAAATTTCAATGTTCTTAAAGAATTTCATGAATTTGAGGTTAAATTTATAGTTGTTGATGTTATTTTGATGATTTGATCGCACGAGCAAGTCCGTATGATGTTTTTAGTCTTGCGTGCATGTTTGGTTTGGAGCCCTGAGGGCTCGGGTGAGTTTTGGATAGGCTATGGGGAGTTTTGGACTTAGAATAAAATTGTTGCAGGTTTCAGTTCTGTTATTGTCCAGTAATCAGGCAATTGCAAGATCAGAGATCGCAATTGGGAAGTTTGTTAGTGTGGTAATTGCGAGGGGCTGATCATAATTGCAAAATATGCCCTAGCCAGCCTTGCTCACATTTGGGACCATTTTTGACAAATGCGATGTTCTCAGTAATTCCCAACAGTCAAAAATGAGACAATTCTTCGCAATTGCGACAATCTCTTCGCAATTGTGAAGATAGCAGAAATTCCTAGGGTTTGCAATTGCGAAGCCCTGGTCGCAATTATGACATCTGTGACTTGTTAAGTGGGATTTGTATGGGATTCTTCTTCATTTTACAACTTTTTCAAAACCTAAACGCCTAAGGGCGATTTTTTAAGAGCAAGTTCTTCCCTAACTCATAGGCAAACGATTTCTAACTCATTTTCTTCAATCTAATCCATCTTTTTACACAATTTCACTTCAAAATCTAGGGTTTTTCATGGGAAATTGGGTGTTTTTGGTAGAAGTTAGGATTTTTAAAATTTCTGGATTTTCACCTCAATTTGAGGTTCGATTTCAAAACTAATTGCGTATTTGAGTTCGTGAGTGAATGGGTGATCGGGTTTTGGTTCGAACTTCGGGTTTTGACCAAGCGAGCCCGGGGTCGGGTTTTGACTTTTCGGGGAAATCATTGGGAAATCTTTTTTCATGCATTAGAATTTGTTAATTTCTCGCATTTATTGACGTTATTAAGTAAATTATGACTAAATACAAGTGAATTGGAAGTGGAACCCAAAGTTAAAGCGGTATTTGAGGCTTAATCTTGTATGTGGATTCGAGGTAAGTATTTTGCCTAACCTTAGCTTGATGGAATAGGAGTTATGGTCTTATTTTCTATGTGTTAGTATCGAGTACAATGTATAGGTGTGGTGATAAGTATCTATATGTTGGTGTCAAGCATGCCCGTGAGTTTTATATCATGATTGTTATGACTATATTCTCTATCGATCATGCTCAAATTGATGATTATTAATGTTGACCAAAGCTTATGAAAGTTTCTTGGTAATTGACTATGTTGAGTATTGGCTCAGGTTGAGTTTCATTTTGTAAAGTAATTGTTGAAAACGAGATTGGTTATAGCTGAATCCCTTGTCGGGATGTCATTGTTGATATTGTTGATTCCCTTGCTGGGATGTTATTTTTGATATTGTTGATTCCCTTTTTGGGATGCATTATTTATATTGTTTGGGTGAGGATGAGTGTTAAAGCACGAAGGATGATGCCGTGCATGATTTTTGTGAGTGAGTGTAATGTACGAAGGGTGATGTTGTGCCAATATTATGAGTGTTAATACACGAAGGGTGATGTAGTGCCATGATTTGAGAGTTAATGCACAAAGGGTGATGTCGTGCCGATATTGTGAGGAATAATGCACGAATGGTGATGTCATTCCATGATTATGTGAGGTAATGCACGAAGGGTGATGTCATGCTTTTTTTGTTGTTTCATATGATGAGGACGAGAGTAAAAGCACGAAGGGTGATGCCGTGCACGTGTTACCGTTTCATTATTCTTGTTGATATAGATATGATGTTCATTAGGCTTCTTTATTGATGCTTCTTTATTGGTTTATTGTTAGAATCCGATATTCCCCGCACCATGTTCCCTTCCCATCTTATTCTGTTGATTCTTGTTATTATGATTTTGTTTGAATATGAATAAACAACACAAGTATATATGATTGCATGTCCTAACCTCGTCACTACTTCACCGAGGTTAGGCTCGACACATACTCAGTACACGGGGTTAGTTGTACTGATGCTACACTCTACACTCTTTTGTGCAGATTTCGGTACCGGACCCGGTGAGTAGCTGAGGTAGCTGCCTTCAGTCTAGGGAGACCAAGATTGATCTGCTGGCGTCCGCATATCCCAAACTCCCCCTTCCTTGTTTAGCTTTGTGGTGTATCTTTTCATTCCGAGAACAGTTGTACCTTGCTTTTCAGACCAGTATTTGTAGAAATTCGTAGATGTTTGTGAATTTGAGACACCAGATTCGTGGAAAGACATGTATTCGAGTATTTGGATTTATTTTAACCTCTTCCACACATTTTATTTATTTAGCTATAGTTACTATTTATAATTGTTTGGGTTGATTGTTAATGTGTAGAACCTTAATAGTTGGCTTGCCTAGCTTTCACGAGTAGGCGTCATCACGACTACCGAGGGTGGGAAATTCGGGTCGTGATAAAATGGTATCAGAGAATGTCAGATTATATAGTCCACCGAACTATAGAGTACCTGGTGCTCTATGACATGATGCCTAGAATGCAGTAAAGACTGAAAGTAAATAAGGCAAGAGATTTTCTATGTGGAAAAATCCCACACAACGAGATCAAAAATCTAAGACCACTCTTGTAGGCTTTTAACTCGACTAACTTGCAATCTGCCTATTATAAGCCACTTTGCAAAAACCCTATTGCAAAGACTTCAAACTAACTTGTGATGCAACCACCACAAGCCACTTTTCAAAAACCCTATTGCAAAGACTTCAAACTAACTTCTGATGTAACCACCACAAGACATAACTATCTTAGTTTCAAATGCTTTAAACTTATGACTATCCCTAGTCACAACATAAACTCAGATGTTTACAAATTTTGGTTTGTTCCTAAGACAACGCTTCTAAGAAAGCAAACTAGGAAATTCATTGAAGAGCAAATAACAAGATTACAACTCATCTATGGATGTACATAAACTTATTAAGAAACCGATCTTTAGTTGAGTTGTATTCTTGTTCTTGACACACCAATGACTTCAATGCAGGATGAACGTTGTTATGCTTGAGAGAATATCACTGAATGCACAAAGAATGGTGTGTCTTGCACCAAGTTGTTTTATCACAAAGATAGCACAATGGATAGTGATGTCAACTCTTGGTGTACGCTTCTTCCCAATGAGAAGTGACTGTTGTACAGTCTGCACAACCACTTCTGGGCAGTTGCGTTTCAGCTGGATAGTGGACTTTGTATTTCTTGTAAGGACACACCAACAGACCAGGTCCTAATTGTGTTACTCTTCTGTGATAGCTGCTAGATGGACACTTTCTTCTTCTATGTTCCACCTGTGTATTTGACTTGTACTTCTATCGGAAAACCCTAAAGGACCAGGTTACCAGGTACCTATTGTGTTCCTCCCTGTGGTTGTTCATCCATATGCTGATTTTCATACTTCAACAAAGTAACATGAAGTGTATACCTTGTGGGCTAGGTTGCCAGGTTCTCTATCTGGTTCTTCACGAAGTTTGTTGAATCATCAAAATATAAGATGTATAATGCCAAGACATTAAAAACCCATCAATTTTCCCTTTTTTGATGATGACAAACTTAGACATGGACAAGATTTGTTTAGAGCAGAAATAACCAGATGAGATGCCAGAACTACACTAAGTTCCCCCTTAATCTCAGATCTCCGTCCTTTCCCTCCTTTGTGTTGGTAGTTCCGCCTTAACCTCAGACTTGATTCTCCCTCACTTACACACACAAAGCATATTACCCCTCACCTTTCACCTACACACTTCTTTTCCCCCCTTTTGGAATCATTAACAAGAACAGGTTATTAGCAAAATGAAGTGCACAAGCAGGTAATAAGCATAAAGAAGTGTAACACAGCTTGCTCAACCACATATGGGCACACGACATTGCAGAAAAGAGAAGCCAGAGGAACAGAGTATTGTACATGCAATGAAGGGAACCTGTTTTATTAATGTTTACCATGGACTGAGCAGTAATGGTTAAGTTCAACATGCCATCAAAAAAACAAGTACGCAAAAGTACAATAGCAGTCACATGATTTTGGAGCACAAATAGCTGGACAAAGAGATCCTAGGGGACACTAGAGGAAGGAGGCTTGGAGGAAGAGACAGTAGTCGTTTTGAGAACCAGGTCCAGTCTAGCATTTGTAGACAGTTGTTCTTCAAGTAATTGAGCCCGAAGTCTATATTTTCCTTTGTAAGTTGTGCAACTTACTCATTGACAGAATCAAGTCCTTTAGCTGCTTGACTGAGCTGAGTTTCCAGTATGGCATTTCTAGCCCTCAACCTTCTGATCTCCTCAGAAGCTACATTTTGAGCGTTGATCATCTGAGAAATGGTCGAGATGCTTCCACTTCCACCGACTCTTTCTACACATTCAAATTCTTCTAGAGTGGTTTTAGAGAAGGTCTTCTTGCATGTACCTACTCTGGGATTCCCAAATGGGACTTTGTAGAATTTAAACACCTGAGTAAGGAAAACGCCATTTGGCAATCCATGATATCAACCTTTAATGTTTGTCACCTTTTGCAAGTGGTCCATTATGATTACTAGCAGATTGATTGGGACAAACTCATCAAGCGATTCCATTAAGACCATATCCGACTTTGTAGCAATAGACCGCCTCTCAGAACGAGGTAAGAGTAACTTATTGACCAATTCAAAGAGAAGCTGACCAATTCTTATGCACCTTTTCCCCCTGTTGAATAGCTTGCACTTTCATGATTTCTTTCCTAAAGTTGACACCACAAACACCTTTGATTGACGACATCCCTTCATATGTGATTCTGAGAATCTTTCCCAACAGGAAGCATCGACTATAATGTCTACTCCATTTACAAGCGCACAAATGTGATCCCCCTCAACAATGAAGAGAGATGTGTAGAAGCTATGCACCACATCTTCGTACACCAGAGGCATGCTTTCCTGAAACAAGTGCTCCCATTGCTGAAACTCAATGATCTCCAAAATATGCCTTATACCTGCCATATCAAAAATTGCTGGGTCAAATGTACAACCCTACAAGTCTTTTTATGTTCTTAGTCTCTGCTGCGAAAAACCTCAATCATTGAACATTATACTTAGAGCACCTGGTTCTCTAACAGTTTCCCGTTTTTGGTTTCTAGATCCTTCAACAGATTTTCCTTTACAGCTTGCTAACCCCTCAGTATCATCTTCAGACACGACTTTCTCTGCTTGACATCTTTTAGATTTGCCGTTGTACTTCATGGATGACCCTTTCTGTTCCTCAATAGTTTCATCGGATGCCTTCTCCCTAGACTTTTGAACTTTAATATAGTGTTGTACTAAGGGATCAAGTTCCCTGGGAGATTCTTTGTCTGACTGGTTTACAGACAAACTCTTATTAGTGGTAAAATCCTTTCGATTCATTTTCCTCTTTTTCACACTCCTCTTACTTTTCCACAATGTGGATTCAAAACTCTCTTGCTACAAAGACCTGAGTGTGGGTGATATGGAGGAAGACTTTACAAGCTTTGAATGATTAGAAGGTGTAGGAGCGAGTTTACATGGAAGAGAATCAGGTTCATCAGAAGGTTTTTTTGAGAATATCTCATGAGCCAAGGACTCGAGGAGTGTTTTGGTTCTTACATCATCTGGGGATGGAATTTCTTCCCCCTGGTACTCAGATGAGAGATATGCTCATTCATTCATCAAACTCTCAACAGCTATATCCATGATGTTATGCGCTGCTTCCTTTTCTAGTGACTCCTTGAGAGTTATTGAGTCCAATATCGAGGAGTTCATATACTGATCAAGATCATCCTCGGGGGATTCTGACACTTGAGGAGTAAAACCTCCTAAGTGTTCTTTTATAAGATCATAGGAGTGACCAGGCATAGGATTCTCAAAATGATGGTAAGCAGGGTTTATCAGAAAAAGGAAAATAGTAGGAATGGAGGAGGAGCTAGGAGTGGTTAGGGTTGTAGAAGGCGTGAAATAGTAACACTCTGGGATGATTTTGAGGATAGTAAAGAAGTGGGAGCAGTGTCAATGATGGGGGAATGAGATGATTGTTCAATATCAGCTAGATGAGTACTTGGTAGATGAGTGGAGAGAGAGTGAGAGAGATAAAGAGAAGATCCCAGTTGTACAAAATAGATGAAGGTTCATGACTTGCTGAGAGAGAGAAAGAATGTTTTATTGGAACAAGGACTAATGATGAGTGGAGAGAGAAACATGTTCTGAATAGTTCTAAAAATGGCACTAGGTTTATAGGTAAGTGTTACCGTGCAGAGGGGATAAAAGGATTCGAAAGACAAGACGTGACACGCAGACTTTGAAAAGTCGGATGATGTGGCAGTTGAGTTAATTTTGTTAAACAAAAAAAAATTGTTTTTGATAGGTCATGCAGAATAAGCATTTTACTATTAACCTGAGGTACATGTGCTTGATGCAAAGATCATTTTTTTTAAACGGTTGTAGAAGCTCCTCTCTTCGCAGTTCATAACTGTACCTTTAGCATCCATGATCATCATGCATGTATACCTACAACAGTATTGATGTGAGTTAGGCTTTGTCAGAAAACACTTTAGCTACCTTTACCTGACGGTGTCTTACATATTTGCCTGAGGGAGGATCAGGTTCTTCATTAGATGTTTGTGAAACCATTTTCACCTTGATTGATCTAGAATATTCTCTACTCGAGGCTTTAATGTAGATATCTGGCATTTGGTTTTCTGTTCTGCAATACTTTCCACATATCAAAACCGTCTTCATATTGTCCCTCCGAAGATGATCGCACCTTTCAATGTGCTTGATCCTCCTATTTTTGTTTGAAATTATTCTTTAGTAGTTGATGAGGCCATTGAGTTTTGCTTCCTTGTATCCCAAAAGACGAGGCATGAATCATGACTAGTGAACCGTTCCAGAATTGCTTTTTTTTCCCAAAAAATAGGTTCTTTGAGAGATATGAAGGATGATATTGCGTTGTCTTTCGCCAGTCTCCTTCATTTTACTCATTTTATCATCCTCCCTATTTGAAGCCTCAGATATTTCCCAAATACCCAAATTGGTTCATCATATTGATCCCCACCGTTTATTTCTTGGACAGAGAAGGTGTCTTGTTGAATACCCCATGAGCTCTTACCATTCATTGTGCCCTTTGTTGGCAACTTAAAGGCCTTGTTTTGCGCATTGTACCCCAGAAGGGTTCCTTAGCTTGTCCTTTTGAATTGAGCTTCCCAAGCTGATCCTTCTTGATGTAAACAACATGGCATTTTCTTCCATTTGGTAGCTCATGGTGGGTTTTCATTCAGGAGGACCTAATCAGACACATGTTCTCTAAGTAGAAAGCAGTATTTACTGATTTTACCTGGAATATCTTGGCAATTTCATTATTGCTGAGCATTGTCTATGCAACATTTTCCAGTTCAGTCTCGACTTCACTCATCTCATACCACCAGCTTGTGGCGATTCATAATTAATCGGAGTGGATGTTCTTGTTTCCTTTGTCCACTGGGACCACTTGGCCAGTTATCAGATTAGTGACTATACTTTTCAGGCTATTCACATAGTAAACGTTCGCACTTGAGTGCCAAAAGAACCTTTCCAACTTTACATTCATCGGGAATGTACCCTCTACTTCGTTTTTCTTTGAGGATACATTCCCTTCCTACAAGGATTTCAGTGAGAAGAATTCCAAGATGCCTTCAGTCACATGATTTAGGCATCCAAGTCAATGGTTCATTGCAGTCTACTTCTTCTCACCGTTTCATGCACATGCAAATCATGTGTTAGATTTAGGAATCCAAACTAGTTTGGGTCCCTTGTTATGAGAGAAAGGATGAATAAGGGATTTCCTAGTCCATGCAGGCAACATCCGTTTCTTACGCGTGGTACCTGGTCCCTTATTGGTAGTCACTTTATTAGTAAACACTTTGTTTTTCTGAACAGACTGAACCCTAGCCTGGCAATTTTTTTTAAGTGCCCATTGTTCCCACAATGGGTACATAGCTAATTTTCAGGGATAGTGACATACTTGCTGTGAGGATAGTAAGGAGTTTTCTCCCTTTGAAACCTGATGCCCTGCCTGTTTCCACTGTTGTTGAGATACATGGCAGTGACGACATCTGACGACCAAGTTTACTTCAGATACTTCTCAAATCCACTCTTACTTTCTCTAATTCATCTTGAAGTTGCTGATTCTTCTCGAGATCACTACATAGACTGGTTTTTACAACATTTAATTCCTTTTCAAGATTGATGTGTGTCTCACAAGCTACTCTCTTCCCTTTCCCAAGCATCACATTCCTATTTTCTCTATTGATCCTTTCAATGGTTTCCTCTAGATCGGTGCATATCACTAAAAGGTTATCTCTCTCTTGTTCAGTATTTGCAATTTTTACTTTTAAGGTGTGTTTCTCATTATTAATACCTTCGATTGTTTCTTTTAGATCAACAACTACTACAATCAGGTCG
Source organism: Nicotiana glauca (assembly GCA_026770625.1). Lineage (NCBI taxonomy): Eukaryota > Viridiplantae > Streptophyta > Magnoliopsida > Solanales > Solanaceae > Nicotiana > Nicotiana glauca. Next base: position 53,009 of record MU786341.1, read on the forward strand.
TCTCTCTCATTTTCAACACAAGTTATTCTTTCATCCAAGGCCTCATTTTCTTTTTCAAGTTTAGCTATAATCTCATCTTGGTCCACTACATAGACTACTAAATCATCTCTAGATTGCTCTGCCTCTCCTAGTTATATGGCTAGGATCTCCTTATCGTTTATAAGGATATAATAGGCATCAATTAGGACATTAGATAAAGACATTAGCTTCTTAGAATAATAGGATTTCAGATTTCTCTGAACATCCCGTAAGTTTACCTCATCATCTTCATATCTTCATCATCATCATTTGAATGAGCCATCAGTGTGAACAGAGAGTCATACTTTGTTGCTTCTATTTCCACTGCTATCATGGAACTATTTTTTGCATCTGATTCCATTTCGGATTCACTCGAGGACTCTCCCCAAGCGGCAAGAGTCTTCTTTACAGTATTGTCTGCAGCACCCTTTCGATTGAATATTTTATCTAGAACCAGGTTCCTTTCTCATGCTTTGTCAAGATAATGCTTGTATTGCCCCTGTTTTGCGAGTGGGCGGTCTTTGATGAAATTTTGTGACTTTTCACACATGTGATAGAGATCGTTGTTCCTTGTTTTACTTGAACTGCCCCACTTTGGTATACCACCATTTCTTTGAACCGTCTTTTAAAATATTTTAGTGAGATAGACCATGTCACCATCTTCATCTGAATCACTCCTTTCAGCCTTAAGCACCAGGTTCTTTTCCTTCTTGGGCTCTCTTCTTTCACTGTCGTTCTTTCTTTTTATCTCATATGTCTTCAGATTACCAATCAACTCATCCATGGTGAGATTCTATAGATATTTAGCTTATGTGATGGCATTTACCATACATTCCCAAGACCCAGGTAGGACACTGAGAATTTTCCTTACAAGCTTGTTTCTGGGAATGACATCTCCAAGTGAATGAAGCTCATGTATGATGGAGGTGAATCTAGTGTACATATCATGTATAGGTTCATCCTCCTTCATCCTAAAGAGTTCAAATTCTTTGGTGAGCACGTCGATCTTGTATTGTTTTACCTGAGTGGTTCCTTCGTGAGCGGTTTGCAATGCCTCCCTTATTTCTTTGGCAGTGTCACAAGCTGAGACTCTGTTGCACTTATCAGGTCTTATGCCACACATCAAGATTTTTTTTGGCACAATAGTTCGTTTCTATAGCTTTTCTATCAATGTTGTTGTACTCTTTTCTACCTTTCGGCACCATTTGTCATGTTTCCTCATGGGAACATGTGGACCATCACAAATAATGTCCCACAGTTCTGAATCTTCTGCCATCATAAAATCATGCATGCGAGTCATCCACCAGCCATAATATTGACTATTGAATCTGGGAGGTCTATAGTTGATTGTCCTTCTTTAAATTTTGGTGGAGCAGCCATTGAGGATCCTTCCTAGGCATTAGCCTGATAGGAGAAACCTGTTATGATACCAATTGTTAGCTTATATGAGTCCACCAAAAAGTAGAGTACCTGGTCCTCTACGAGATGATGCCTAGAATGCAGCAAAGACTGAAAGTAAAGAAGGCAAGGGATTTTCTACGTGAAAAATCCCACACAAGGGGATCAAAAAACCACGACCTACTCTTGTAGGCTTTTAACTCCACTAACTTGCAATCTTTCTATTACAAGCAACTTTGCAAAAACCCTATTGCAAAGACTTCAAACTAACTTATGATGCAACCACCACAAGCCACTTTGCAAAACCCTATTGCAAAGACTTCAAACTAACATGTGATGCAACCTCCACAAGCCACTCTATAACTATCCAAGTTACAAAGGCCTTAAACTTATGACTACCCCTATTCATGACATAAACTCGTAAGTTTACGAATTTTTGTTTGTTTCTAAGATAACTTTTCTAAGAAAGCAAACTAGGAAATACAATTAAGAGAAAATAACAAGATTACAACTCAACTACGGATTTACATAAAATCATTAAGAAACTGATCCTTAGTGGAGTTGTCTTCTTGTTCTTGACACACCAGTGACTTCAATGCAAGAAGAACGTTGTTATGCTTGAAAGAATGTAACTGAATTCAAATATAATGGCGTATCCTGCATTAGGTTGTTTTATCACATGGATGGTGATGTCAACTCTTGGTGTAAGCTTCTTTCCAGTGAGAAATGACTATTGTACAGTCTGCATAGCCAGTTCTGGGCAGTTGCGTTCCACCTGGATAATGGACTTTATACTTCTTGTCAAGACACACCAATAGATCAGGTCCTAGTTGTGTTTCTCTTTTATGACAACTGCTAGATGGTCACTTTCTTCTGCTACGTTCTAGCTATGTATTTGACTTGAGGTTACCAGGTCCCTGTTGTGTTCCTCTCTGTGGTTGTTCATCCATTTTTTGATTTTCATACTTCAACAAAGTCACATAAAGTGTATACCCTGTGGGCCAATTTTCCATGTTCTCTATCTGGTTCTTCATGACAATTTTGTTAAATCATCAAAACATAAGACGCATACGGCTAATAAATTAAAAACCCATAAGAGCACTAGGTTGCCTAGGTCTCACAATCCACAAACAAGCTTGGTAGAGTTTGAGGGATCGGTATAGAGACGTTTGTGCTTATCCCCCAGCTGCTACAGAGCTTAGGAAAACTTCACATATATTCTTTCCTGTCGTGCGCCTTGATTTCTCAATGCTAATTGAACTTCTACTCTATTCTTTCATAGATGGCGAGAACACGTGCTTCTTCATCTGCTGATCAGCAGTCTGAGTCCCTAGTGGCAGCTCCTACGAACGGTAGATGACAAGGTCGAGGTCATGATAGAGGCCGAGGTAGGGGCAGAGCTCAGCCCAGAGCAGCAGAACCAGCGGCAGAGCCTCATGTAGAGTTCGAGGCGGAGGTTCCGGATCAGATAGTTCTAGCGGGGCTAGCTCAGGTCCTAGAGGGGTTCATCGCTACCCCGATACTCTAGGATGCTCTGGTCCGTTTAGTGGGCCTTACGGACACTATCGCCCAAGTATGCTTACTTCCTCTAGCATTAGCTGTCTCTCAGGCTGGGGGAGGGGGGAGCACAGACTCCCGCTACTCGCACTTTGGAGCAAATGGCTCCTCAGTTTTAGACTCCAACAACTCATCCAATTTAAGTAGTTCAGCCATGTATGGTAGCTGAGACCAGTGATGGAGCAACTGTGTCTGCAAATGATTTGTGAAGGTTGGACAGGTTCACTAAGCTCTTCACTACTACTTATGGTGATAATTCCTCAGAGGATCCCCATGACTATTTAGACAGCTGTCACGAGGTTCTATGGAACATGGGGATAGAGGAGACCAATGGGGTTGACTTTGCTTCTTTTCATCTATCAGGTTCTGCCAAGACTTGGTGGAGAGATTATTGTTTGTCCAGACCAGCTGGGTCACCAGCTTTGACTTGGCATCAATTCTCTCAGCTATTTCTTGAGAAGTTTCTTCCTATCACTCAGATGGAGGATTATCGGAGGTAGTTTGAGCATCTCCAATAGGGTTCTATGACCATCACTCAGTATGAAACCAGATTTATTGCCTTGGCCCATCATACTCTTATTATACTTCCCATTGAGAGAGAGAACGTGAGGAGGTTCATTGAGGGACTCGCTTAGCCTATTCAATTACATATGGATAAGGAGATGGGGAGCAAGATTTCTTTTCAGGATACGGCCAATGAGGCCCAGTGAGTTGAGATGGTTCTATCACAGGGGACTGTTCAGGGGTCTGACAAAAGGCCTCGTCATTCGGGAAGATGTACTGCTACCTCGTCTGGAGGCAGGAATTCTTTTGGTAAGGCCATTCTCCCAGGCCATTTCATTTAGCACTTCGGGCTTCTCATGGTGCTCCAGGTGGTCGTGGCTGTCATATGCAGTATTCTGATTAATAGCCCTACAGTGCACAACCAACCCCTATCAGTGCACCATCGCTCCGGAGTTTTTAGGGTGGTTACTCAGGTCGTCAAGGTCAGCAATCCCAGTAGCCAAGGGCTTGTAATACTTGTGGTGATACGAGGCATATTGCTAGATTGTGCCCTCGAGAACCGAAAAGCTCTCAGTATCAGGGTTCTCGTGCCACGGTTCAGGCACTAAGTGTTCTGCCGCCCGCTCAGCATGCTAGAGGTAGGGGTCGAGGTGTTAGAGGTGGAGGTCAGGCCGTTAGAGGTGGAGGTCAGGCAGCTAGAGGTGGAGGCCAGCCAGCAAGTGGCAATACTCGGGATGTAGTTTACAGTGGTAGGGCCCAGCCCTAATGTTATGCTATCCCAGCCATACTTGAGGCTGAGCCTCCGATGTAGTCATCACAGGTACAATTTCAGTTTGCACTAGAGATGCATCAGTATTGTTTGATCTAGGGTATACATACTCATATGTGTCATCTTATTTTGCTAAGTATTTGGTTATGCCTCGTGATTCTTTGAGTGCTCCCATATATATTTCCATAAAGTGGGAGATTCCATTGTTATAGATCGTGTCTATCGCTCATGTGTGGTTCTTATTGGGGGGTATTGAGACCCATGTAGATCTCTTACTTCTAGATGTGGTTGATTTTGATGTCATATTGAGGATGGATTGGCCGTCACCTTGTCATGCTGTATTGGATTGTCACACCAAGATTGAGACTTTAGCATTGCTAGTGTTGCCTCGATTGTAGTAGAGAGGGATTCCTGCTCATTCTACCAGTAGGGTATTTCTTATATGAAGGCTCAGTGTATGGTCGAGAAGAGGCGTTTGGATTACTTAGCATATGTGCATGATTCTAGTGCTGAAGTTCCTTCTATGGATTCCATGTCAGTTGTTTATGAGTTTCCAGAGGTATTTCCCACAGACCTATCGGGGATGCCACCCGATAGAATATTGACTTTTGCATTGATTTGGCTCCGGGCACTCAGTCCATTTCTATCCCGCCATATCATATGGCCCCGCTAGAGTTGAAAGAGTTGAAAGAACGGTAGCAAAACTTGCTTGATAAGGGTTTTATTAGACCTAGTGTCTCACCTTGGGGTGCTGGTGTTGTTTGTTAAGAAGAAGGATGGATCGATGAGAATGTGTATTGATTATCGGCAGTTGAACAAGGTCACCATCAAGAACAAGTATCCATTGCCAAAGATTGATGATTTGTTTGACCTGCTCCAGGGTGCCAAAGAGTTTTTGAAGATTAATTTAAGATCTGGCTACCATCAGTTGAGGTTTAGGGCATCCGATTTCCCCAGCAACATTCATGGATTTGATGGACCAAGTTTTCAAGCATTATTTGGATTCCATCGTGATTGTCTTCATTGATGATATTTGGATCTACTCCCGCAGCCGAGAAGAGCACGAGCAGCATCTTCGAGTCATTCTTCAGACTTTGAGAGGCAGTCAGTTGTATGCTAAGTTTTTGAAGTGCGAGTTTTGGTTTGGTTCAGTTGTATTCTTGGGCTATATCGTACCAAAAAAGTGTATTCAGATGGATCGGAAGAATATAGAGGCAGTCAAGAACTGGCCTCCACCCACATCAGCTATAGAGATCTGGAGTTTCTTGGGTTTCGTGAGTTATTACTATCTTTTTTGGAGGGGTTTTCATCTATAGCAACCCTGATGACCGGGTTGACCCAAAAGGGTGCCCAATTCAGGTGGTCAGACGAGTGTGAGACGAGCTTTTAGAAGCTGAAGACTGCTTTAACTATGGCGCCAGTGCTGGTTTTGCCCACAGGTTGAGGGCCATATACAGTGTATTATGATGTGTCTCGTATTGGACTGGGTGTGATTTTGATGCATAATGGCAAGGTTATTGCATATGCTTCGTAGCAGTTGAAGATTCATGAGAAGAATTATCTAGTTAACGATTTGGAGCTAGTAGCCATGATTCACGCGCTGAAGATTTGGAGGGATTACTTATATGGTGTGTCATGTAAGGTGTTCACGGATCATAAGAGTATGCAGTGTTTGTTCAAGCAGAAGGAGATCAATTTGAGGCAGAGAAGGTGGTTAGAGATATTAAAAGACTATGATATCACCATCTTGTATCATCGGGGAAAGGCCAATGTAGTGACTGATGCTTTAAGTAGGAAGTTAGCTAGTACGGGCAGTCTTGCGTATATTCCGGCCGAGGAGAGTCCGCTTGCTTTGGATGTTCAGGCTTTAGAAAATCAGTTTGTGAGGTTAGATGTTTCTGAGCCAAGTCGCATGCTAGCTTGCACAGTCGCTCATTCTTCATTATTTGAGCGTATCCTAGTTTGATAGTATGATGATCCTAATTTGCTTGTCCTTAGGGAAACTGTGCGGCATGGGGGGTTCCAAGAAGGTTACAATTGGAGATGATGGAGTTTGGATGATGCAGGGTCTTATATGTGTGCCTAATATGGATGGACTTTGTGAGTTAGTTTTAGAGGAGGCCCATAGTTCCCGGTATACTATTCATCCGGGTGCCACTATGATATACTAGGACTTGCGGCAGCATTATTGGTGGAGGAGGATGAAGAAGGATATTGTTACGTATGTAGCTCGGTGTTTGAATTATCAGCAGGTAAAGTACGAGCATCAGAGACCTGGTGGTTTGTTCCAGAAGATTGAGATTCCCGAGTAGAAGTGGGAGCGTATCACTATAAACTTCGTTGTTAGACTCCCATGGACTCAAGGAAGTTCGATGCAGTATGTGTTATTGTTGATAGGCTGACCAAGTCAGCACATTTTGTTCCAGTGGCAGTCTCCTATTCTTCAGAGCAGTTAGCTGAGATCTATATCCGGGAGATCATTCGTCTTCATGTTGTGCTCGTGTCAATTATTTCTGACCGAGGTACGTAGTTTACCTCGCATTTATGGAGGACAGTTCAGCGTTACTGGGGTACTCGGGTTGAGTTGAGCACAACATTTCATACTCAGACGAACAGACAATACGAGCATACTATTCAGATTTTGGAGGATATGCTCTGAGCAAGTGTTATTGACTTTGGAGGTTCGTGGGATCAGTTCTTTCTATTAGTAGAGTTTGCCTACAACAACAGATACCAGTCGAGCATCCAGATGGCTCCCTATGAGGCATTATATGGTAGGCGGTGTCGGTCGCCGGTTGGATAGTTTGAGCCGGGAGAGGCTCCGTTGCTGGGTACAAATTTAGTTTAGAATGCCTTGGACAAGGTCAAGATCATTCAGTATAGGCTTCATACAGCTCAGTCCAGGCAAAAGAGTTATGCCGACCTCAAGGTTCGTGATGTGGCATTCATGGTCGGAGAGCGATTGTTGCTTTGGGTGTCACCCATGAAGGGCGTGATGAGATTTGAAAAAAAGGCCAGCTAAGCCATAGGTTCATTGGTCCTTTCGAGATTCTTGATCGGGTGGGAGAGGTGACTTATATACTTGTGTTGCCACTTAGTTTATCAGCAGTGCATCCAGTGTTTTACGTGTCCATGTTTCGGAAGTATCACGGTGATCCATCCCGCATGTTAGACTTCAGCACTGTCCAGTTGGACAAGGACTTGACCTATAAGGAGGAACCGGTAGCCATTCTAGACCGCCGGGTTCATCAGTTGAGATCAAATAATTTCCCTTCAGTTCGTGTACAGTGGAGAGGTCAGCCTATTAAGGAAGCGACCTGGGAGTCCGAGTTCGATATGCGGGGCCGTTATCCTCATCTTTTAACCGACTCAGGTAATTTTTTACGCCCTTCCGAGGACGAAAGATTGTTTTAGAGGTGGAGAATATGATGACTCAAAAGTTCATCCCTTGTTTTAGAACTCAAAACTATTTTCCGAGGCCTTAAAACCCTCTTTTTGTCTCACCTCAATTTGCATGCGCGGTCCGGGTGCGTTTTCGGAAAGCTTTTATGTAAAAATTAGGAAAAATAATGAATTTGGTCTTTAAAATTGACTTTGTTCAACATTCTTGGTAAACAGACCCGAACCCGTGATCGAACGGTTCTGTAGGGTCCGTAGTAAAATATGGGACTTGGGCGTATGCCCGGAATCGAATTTCGAGGTCCCTAGCTCGAGAAAGGATTTTTTTAAAAAAATTGTTTGCTAGAAAATATAAAGGCTTTTTGAAATGAAATGATGCATTTTATTGATGGTATCGGGCCCATATGTTGGTTCCACAGCCCGGTACATATTTAAAATAATAAATAAGTCGAAACTATGAAATTTGGTAACAATCGATGTTGATTTAGTATAAATCGTACCTTTAGTTGAGAAAATGGAAATTTCAATGTTCTTGACGAATTTCATGAATTTGAGGTTAAATTAATAGTTTTTGATGTTATTTTGATGATTTTATTGCACGAGCAAGTCGGTATGATATTTTTAGACTTGCGTGCATGTTTGGCTTAGAGCGTTGAGGGCTCGGGGTGAGTTTTGGATAAGTTTTGGGGTGTTTTGGACTTAGAACAAAATTGTTGAAGGTTTGAGTTCAGGTATTGGCCTCTGATCTTAAAATTGCGAGATCAGGGATGGCAATTGCGAAGTCTGTTAGTGTGGTACTTGCGAGGGGATAATCGTAATTGCAAAATTTTTCCTGGCCAGCCTTGCTCGTATTTGCGAGCATTTCTTCAAAAATGTGATGTTCTCAGTAATTCCAAGCAGTCGCAATTGCGAAGATACCAGAAATTCCCAGGGTTTGCAATTGCAAACTCCTGGTCGCAATTGTGACATCTGCGACCTGTTAAGTGGGATTTTGATGGGATTCTTCTTCATTTTACAACTTTTTCAAGACCTAAACTCCTAAGGGCAATTTTTCAAGAGCAAGTTCTTCCCTAACTCATAAACAAATGATTTTTAACTCATTTTCTTCTATCAAATCCATCTTTTTACATAATTTTACTTCAAAATCTAGGGTTTTTCATGGGAATTGGGTGTTTTTGGGTAGAAGTAAGTATTTTCAAATTTTTGGGGATTAGGACCTCAATTTGAGGTTCGATTTCAAAACTAATTGCATATTTATGTTCGTGAGTGAATGGGTGATAGTGTTTTTGTTTGAACTTTAGGTTTTGACCAAGCAGGCCTAGGGTCGGGTTTTGATTTTTCGGGGAAAACAATTTTCATGCATTAGAATAGGTTTATTTAGCATTTATTGACGTTATTAAGTAAATTATTACTAGATACAAGAGAATTGGAAGTGTAACCGATAGGTAAAGCGGTAGTTGAGGCTTAATCTTGTCCGTGGATTCAAGGTAAGTGTTTGTCCTAACCTTAGCTTGAGGGAATGTGAGTTGTGGTCTTATTTTCTATGTGTTAGTATCGAGTACGATGTATAGTGTTGTAAAGAGTATCTATATGTTGTGTAAAGCATGTCCGTGAGTTTTATATCATGATTGTTATGACTTTATTATGTATCGATCATGCTCAAATTGATTATTATTAATGTTGAACAAAGCTTATGAAAGTTTCTTGGTAATTGACTGTTGTTCAGTATTGGCTCAGGTTGAGTTTCATTTTGTAAAGTAATTGTTGAAAAAGAGATTGGTTATAGCTGAATCCCTTGCCTGGATGTTATTGTTGATATTGTTGATTCCCTTGCCGGGATGTTATTGTTGATATTGTTGATGGGGGAGGATGAGTGTTAAAGCACGAAGGGTGATGGCGTGCATGATTTTTGTGAATCAGTGTAATGCACGAAGGGTGATGTCGTGCCGATATTATGAATGTTAATGCATGAAGGGTGATGTCGTGCCATGATTTGACATTTAATGCACGAAGGGTGATGTCGTGCCGATTTTGTGAGGAATAATGCACGAAGGGTGACGCCGTGCCATGATTATGTGAGGTAATGCACGAAGGGTGATGTCGTGTTGTTTCTATTATTTCTTAGGGTGAGGACGAAAGTAAAAGCACGAAGGGTGATGTCGTGGACGTGTTACCGTTTCATTATTCTTGTTAATATAGATATGATGTTCAATATGCTTCTTTATTGATGCTTCTATATTGGTTTATTGTTAGAATCTGGAATCCCCGCAGCATGTCCCCTTCCTATCTTAGTCTGTTGATTCATGTTATTATGATTTTGTTTGTATATTATTTAACTGCATTGTATTTATATGATTGTCGTGTCCTATCCTTGTCACTACTTCGCCGAGGTTAGGCTCGACACTTACTCAATATATGGGTTCAGTTGTATCGATGCTACACTCTGCACTCTTTTGTGCAGATTTCGGTACAGGACCCGGTGAGTAGCTGAGGTAGTCGCCTTCAGTACAGGGAGACCAAGGTAGATCTGATGGCATCCGCAGATCCCAAAGTCCCCCTTCCGTGTTTAGCTTTCTTATGTCTTTTTTCATTCTGAGAATTGTTGTACCTTTCTTTTCAGACCAGTATTTATATAAATTCGTAGATGCTTGTGAATTTGTGACACCAGATTCGTGGGTAGACATGTATTGGAGTATTTGGATTTATTTTTAACTCTTCCACACTTTTCATTTGTTTATCTATAGTTACTGTTAATAATTGGTTGGGTTGATTTTTAATGTGCAGAGCCTTAATAACGGCTTGCTTAGCTTTTACGAGTAGGCGCCATCACGACTCACGAGGGTGGGGAATTGGGGTCGTGACACATATAAACTATCAATTGGTATCAGAGCGGGTTCTTCCTGTTAGGCTAAAACCTAGGAAGGATCCTTATGCTGCTCCACCGAATTTTGAAGAAGCTCAGTCTACGTATAGACCACCTAGGTTCAATGGGCAATACTATGGGTGGTGGAAGACAAGAATGCACGATTTTATCATGGCTGAAGATTCTGAGTTGTGGGATGTTATGTGTGATGGTCCTTATGTTCCAACAGATAATGTTGGAGATCTTCCAGTGATGATGCCGAAGACCAGGAAAGAATATAATGATGCAGATAGGAAAGCTGTGGAAAAATTTTTTTGTGCCAAGAATATTTTGGTGTGTGCCATAGGACCTGATGAATACAACATGATCTTAGCTTGTCAATCCGCCAAAAAAATATGGGACGCTTGTCAAACATCAAATAAGGGAACCACTCAATTAAAGCAATCTAAGATTGATATGCTTACCACTGAGTATGAGCTCTTTAGGATGAAAAACGATGAATCCATTCAAGACGTGCACACAAGATTCACTTCTATCATAAATGAGTTACACTCACTTGGTGAAGTCATTCATAGGAACAAGCTCGTGAGGAAAATTCTTAGTATCCTGCCTAGTTCATGGGAGAGTAAGGTGAATGCTATTACTGAAGCAAAGGACTTGCGGGAGGTGACCATAGACGAGCAAGCTGGAAATCTGAAAACCTACGAAACGAAGAGGAAGACAGACAAAGAAAGAAGAGAACCAGAGAAGGAAGAAAACCCGGTACTCAAAGCTGATAGCAATGGATCAAGTGAAGAGGACATTGGCATGGCTTACTTAACCAAAAACGTTTAAGAAGATGGTCAGAAGAAATGGAGGAATACTAAAAAAGGGCAACTCTAGCAGACCAAAGAATTATTACCTCTGTTATAAATGTGGAAAGACAGGGCATTTAATTAAAGATTGCCCTCTCATGAAGCAAGAAATCTTCAAATACAACCTTGATAAAGCAACAAAGAGAAGCGCGATTCCTGACAAACACTTTAAAAGGAAGAGATCTGCTGACAATAGTGTGAAGCAAGACCTTGCAGCATGGGGAGATTCCTGCAGTGAGTTTGAAGAAGAAACTGATGCAGGTGATAGTTCCATGATGGCAGTTGAAAGTGAAGGAAATGAATATGATTCAATATTTGCTTTGATGGCTCAATCAGACGTTGACAAAGATGATGACAATGATGAGGTAAACTTCAGGGATGTTCAGAGATATTTGAAATCCTACTCCCCTAAGAAACTCATGTCATTAGCAAATGTATTAAACGATGCCTATCACAGTCTTGTAGATCATAAAGATGCCTTGATCATAGAACTAGGTAAAGCTGAACAAACTAGAGATGATTTGGTGGTGTGTATAGTTGATCCGAAGGAAACCATAAGCAATCTGGAGAATGAAATGGTGGTTCTAACTGAAAAAATTGCTAGTATAGAACATGAGCGAGATGATTTGGTGGTTGTAGTTGTAGACTTGAAAAAAACTATTGAGAATTAAGTAAAGATAAGGAAGACTTAGTGGAGAAAGTGATTGCTTTTGAGCAGGAGAGAGATAACCTCTTAATAGTGATTGTACACTTAAGGGAAACTATAGAGGTACTTGGAGCTGAGTGTAGGCTTGGAAATTCTAAAAACTTTAGCTAGTGAGGCACACATTAAGATTGAAAATGAGTTAAAAGCTGTGAGAACTAAAGTGTGTGCTGAAATTGAGAAAAATAAGCAACTCCAAGCAGATCTGAAAAAAGTAAAAATTGCTCTTGAAAAGTCTCTTAAGTGGACCTGGTCCTCGGAAGCTATTACTTCCATTTATGGTAATAATGGTGGTAACAGGAAGGGAATGGGGTTTCAAAAAAAGAAAACTCCTTATAACCACCACAAATATGTTATTGTACCCGATAATTGGTCGTGTACCCACTATGGGAACAATGGGCATTTCAAAGAAACTTGCCAAGTCAGGGTTCAGTCTCTGCAGAAAAACAGAGTTTTTACTGAGAGAGTAATTGATGAAAAGGGACCAGGTTCCATTCATAAAAAATGCATGTTACCTGCATGGACTAAAAGAGCACTTATTCAACCTGTTGCTTATTACAGGGGACCCAAACTTGCTTAGGTTCCTAAATCTAACCCGTGATATCCTTGTATGGGGAACACTGAAAGGAAGAAGTCAACAATGGTTCATGGACTGTGGATGCTCAAAGCACACGACTAGAAATACTATGGACTTTCTTTCATTATAAGCCCTGCAAGGAGGAAATGTATCCTTTGGAAATGGTAAAAAGGGTACATTCTTGGTGTTAAAAAAATTAAAAAGTCACTCACTCACTCAATTGAGAATGTGTACTATGTCAATAGTCTTAAGTATAGTCTCTTGAGTGTCTCTTAGATTTGTGAAAAAGGAAACAAGGTGGAGTTCTTGTCCATGATATGCACAGTTACAAATTTGGTAACTGGTGAAGTGGTACTTGTGGCCAAGAGATACAAGAACATCTATGTTGCTGATTTTGAGTCTCTACAAAGTGGTGATCGGAGTTGCTTGAAAATGGTTGAATGCTGAACTGTGGCATGCAAGCTTCACTCTAATGAATAAACCGATTCAGAAGGACCTGGTTCGTGGTCTGCCTATGTCAAAGTTCAAAGAACACAAAGTCTGTGATGCCTATGCTAGAGGGAAGCATGTGAAGTGCTCATTCAAGTCAAAGAATGATGTCAGCACCTCAAAACCACTTGATGTCCTTCATATGGATCTGTGTGGCCCTATGAGAGTGCAAAGCAGGGGAGGGAAAAGATACATCTTTGTGATATTAGGTGACTACTCCATATTCACTTGGACTTTGTTTCTTAGAACAAAAGATGAAACCTTTGAAGTATTCGTAGCCTTTATGAAGAAAATACAAGAAAAGATGGAATTGAGAGTAGCGTGCATTAAATTAGATCATGGAATAGAGTTTGACAATGCCAAGTTTGAGGAATTTTGTAACGAGAATGGCGTTACTCACAATTTCTCAGCCACAAGGACTCCCCTGCAAAATAAAGTTGTGGAAAGGAACAATAGAACTCTTGAGGAAATGGCAAGGACAGTGCTGATTGATAGTGGGATTTCTAAGAACTTCCGGGATGAAGCTGTAACACTTCCTGCTACCTGGTGAACAGGTGCATGATCAGGTCTCTCCTGAACAAAACCCCCTATGAGTTGTTGAATGGAAGGAAGCCCAAGCTGACTCACCTAAGAACATTTAGGTGCAAATGGAAGCCCAAGCCAACTCACCTAAGAACATTTGGGTGCAAATGTTATGTTCTCAACAATGGAAATAATCAGCAAAATTTGATGCCAATAGTGATGAAGGAATCTTTTTGGGGTACTTTTCTCAAACAAAAGCATACAATATATACAACAAGCGGACTCAGTGTGTTGAGGAAAGTGTTCACATAATCTTTGACTAGTCCTATTCCTCCTATTAAAAAATCAACAAGGATGATCAAGATTAGGAGCCCTTGCTGGTTCCAGGTGAAGTCATTGACATGACAAGGAAAGGCAGACATGATGAGTCAAGTGAAGGAGCTAAGTGGAGACAACGTATCTTCTTCCTCAAGGGAACCGGGTACCATAATTACAACCACTGAAGCTGAAGAAATAGTGGTTGATGCAGTGCAAAGTAATCTACAGGTAGCTGACAGAAGAATACAAGGGAACCAGTTAGATATACCCAGGTCCTCTACAAATGAGGCCCAAGTGCCGAACTGGATACACAAAAGCTCTCATCCTCTTGACAACATAATTTTCCCTCTAGATTCAGGAGTGCAAACCCGATTAAAAGCAGAAATTGACTTGCATTCTCAGCCTTTCTTTCCCAAATAGAACCCAAAAACATCAAGGACTCCTTAAAAGATGTATACTGGATTACAGCCATGAAAGATGAGTTGCATCAGTTCTAAAGGAATAATGTATGGCACCTGGTACTGTCACAACCCAAATTTCCCACCATCGGGGGTCGTGATGGCGCCTACTCATAGAAGCTAGGCAAGCAACGAAATCATAAACTCCAAACTCTTTTATTTTGGTACTTTTATAAATCAAAACAACAAGCGTTAAATATTTAAATAACAACGGAATATGAAATTAAAGCGGAAAACTTAAATTAGATAAGCTAAACAATAATGCGGAAATCAACATATATCTCTACCCAAGAACCGGTGTCAAAATATTCACGAATTGTCTAGAATACTACAAAGAAGTGTTTGAAAGAAAAGAGCATAGTCTGCCTCAAGTACAAATGACAACAGTACATAAAAATTAACAGAAGAGAGGCCGGTCATGCGGATGCCTGTAGGACTACCTCGGGATCTCGTGGACTGAAAGTTGACGCCCGATCTACTGCTGTGCACCGTAAGCTGCTACGGTATCTACAATAAGTATAGAGAGTAGCATCAGCACAACCGACCCCATGTGTTGGTAAGTGTTTGGACTAACCCCGGCGAGGTAGTGACGTGGCTAGGACCAGACTCCAGATAAACCTTTGCAGGTAATAAGAAGTTTAAAAGGGAGGGGGTACATACTTTGGGGAAACAATATTAACTTAACAGAAACTAAGTTGATAAATGGAAGACGGTTCCGTATCTACAACAACACAATAACACTACTATAGCATCGCGCAACCCAATCCCTTATCAATTAATACTGTTGCGGCGTGCAACCTGATCCCCCCCCCCCCACACACACATATATATATACATATATATATACATATATATATAGATACATATATATATATATATATATATAACGGTTGCGCGTGAAACCTGATCCAATACAATATATGTGTTGCAGCGTGTAACCCGATCCAATGTAATATATATGTTGCAGCGTGCAACCCGATCCAATATAATATATGTTGCAGCGTGCAACCTGATCCACATGTGTGTGTGTGTGTGTGTATATATATATATATAAAAAATTAAATAATGTTGTAGTTCGCAACCCGTTTCAAATACACAACTTACAGGGATCATAACAACTGTCCCGGCAAGGGATTTACCATAAATTATGCTAGCCCGGCAAGGGAACTCAACAGTATAAACATGTGCGTCCCGGCAAGGGAGAATCAGCTATGACCAATCTCAACTCAACTCCTAATCATCTCAATTTATTACCATTTCTAACTCATAAGTAACTACCACGAAAGTCAACTAAGTATTTGCACAATGCCGAGGATTTAATCACTATTGCAACCATAGTATCATTCAAGAAATACAACAAGTATCAATTTAAGACTCGCGGTCATGCTCGACACCAACGTATAGATACTCGTCACCATGCTTATACTTCGTACTCGACAAGAAACAAGTAGCAAATATGACTCAACTCCTAATCCTCAAGAAAAAGTTAGACCGAACACTTACCTCAAATTTCCACGGCCAATTCACTCCTTAATTACCACTTTTCCTCTTGAATTTGGCTCCAAATAGATTGTATCTATACATAAATGACTTCAATACATCAGTAAATGCTAAACAATGCGAGCCCAATGCCTAATTATGCTTTCCCATCATTTTTCCAAAAAACATAAAAATTGACCCCGTGCCTGCTTGATCAAAACACGAGGTTCGGACCAAAATCAAATCATCCATTCACCCACGAGCCCGAATATATAATTTGTTTTCAAATTCGATCCCAAAATGAGGTCTAATTAAAGATAAATTAAAATGCCCTAACTCTACCCAAATCCCTAATTTTCTACCCTTAATCATATATTTTAGGCCTACAAATTCAATAGATGTTGATGAAAATGGAAGGAAATAAGTTAAAGATTACTAACCCAAGAGTTTATGGTGAAAGAATGCTGCAAAAGTTGCCGTAGAACTTTGGAGAAAAAAGAGTTTATGAAATTTTGGTGGACTCTTGTAATGGTTCTGTTTCTGGGACTTAAAATAGCTGGGCGGATTAAGTCTACGCGTTTGCAATAGGACCCTCGCATTCGCGATGGGTCGGCTGGTCAAGCCTATGTGTTCGCGTACATAGGCTCACGTTCGCGAAGCATTCGCTAGTCGAGCCTCGCGTTCGCGGACCAGTGGTCATGTTCGCGATCCACTAACTGGTGACCCCTATCCCTCAACCTTACTCATTCTCGATTGGAGGGCAACATTCACAAAGGGTTTTCCCCTTTAGCTTCGCATTCGCGTCTCAATGCTCATGTTCGAGATGAAAAAATTGGGCACTGGGATCTTTGCCTTAACCATTAGCGAGTGAGACCAAGCGAACGCGAAGAACAAATTCCCTGTGCACTGACTGCAGAAAACCTGCTACTTTTTACAAGGCTAAAACCATTCCGAAGCACCTCCAAATTACTCCCGAGCCCTCAGGGCTCCTAACCAAACACACGTACTTACTCAACAACATCATAAGAACTTATCCATGTGATCAAATCGCCTAAATAACCTCAAAAGCAATTAACAAACCTCAAAATCTAGAACTTTTCCTCAAACTTCATCAAGTTTCCAATTTGGGAATTCAAATACGAATCACGTCATACGACTTTCGTTTTTAACTAAATTTTACATGAAGGACTTAAAACATATATAAGACTTGTACCAGGCGCCTAAACCAAAATACGAGCCCAATACCATCGCTTTCTAACCAGATTTCATTTCCAATTTTCTTAAACATTTCTAGAAAAAAATTTCCTTTAAAAATTTATTTCTCGGGATCTGGACCTCAGAATTCGATTCCGGGCGTATGCTCGAGTCCCATATTTTCCTTCGGACCCCCTGGGACCATCAAATCACGAGTTTGGGTCTGTTCACCCAAAATGTTGACCAAAATCAAATTTGTTCATTTTAACGTCAAAACTTAGCATTATTCACAGAATCATATTTACCCTTTCCGACTGTGCACCCGGATTGCGCACGCAAATTGAAGCAACTCTAAATGATGTTTGCAAAGCCTCAGAGACATTTAATTCATCAAAACAGGTGATGACCCTTTAGGTCGTCACATTCTCCACCTCTAAAACAACCGTTCGTCCTCGAACGGATAGAAGAAAGAAGTGCCTGAGTCAGGGAAAAAATGAGGATAATGGCTCCGCATATCGGACTCGGACTCCCAGGTTGATGCCTCTGGAGGGTGACCTCTCCACATAACACGAACACAAGGGAAGTTGTTATACCTCAACTGACGAACTTCTTAGTCTAGAATAACCAAAGGCTCCTCCTAATAAGACAAGTCCTTATCCAACTGGACAGTGCTGAAATCTAACAAGTGGGCTGGATCGCCGTGATACCTCCGAAGCATGGACACATAAAACACTCGATGCACGACTGATAAGCTCGGTGGCAAAGCAAGTTTATAAGCCACCTTTCCCACTCGACCAAGAATCTCAAAAGGACCAATGAACTTAGGGCTAAGCTTACCTTTCTTCGTAAATCTCATTACGCCCTTCATAGGCGACATTCAGAGCAATACCAGCCCACTAACCCTAAAAGCCACATCTCGAACCTTGAGGTCAGCATAACTCTTTTGCCTGGACTGAGCTATACGAAGCCTATCCTAAATAATCCTGACCTTGTCCAAGGCCTCTTGCACTAGATCTGTACCCAACAACCGAGCCTCTCCCGACTCAAACCATTTAACCGGAGATCGACACTGCATAGCATATAAAACCTCATAAGGAGCCATCTGAATCCTCGATTGGTAACTATTGTTGTAGTCAAACTCTTCTAAGGGAAAAAACTGATCCCACGAACCTCCAAAATCAATAACAAAAGCTCGAAGCATATCCTCTAGAATCTCAATAGTCCGCTCGGACTGACTGTCCGTCTGGGGATGAAAATTTATGCTCAACTCAACCCGTATGCCCAACACTCGTTGAACTGCTCTCGAAAAACACGAAGTAAACTGCTTACCCCGGTCCGAAATAATAGATCGGGCACACCATGAAGGCAAACAATCTCCCGAATATAGATCATAGCTAACCTCTCGGATGAATAGGAGACTGCCAAAAGAATGAAATGCCCTGACTTGGTCAGCCTATCAACAATGACCCAAACTGTGTCAAACTTCATCCGAGTCTGCGGAAGCCCAATAACAAAGTCCATAGTGATCCGCTCCCACTTCTACTCGGGAAGCTCAATCCTCTGAAATAAACCACCAGGCCTCTGATGCTCGTACTTAACCTCCTGACAATTCAAACACCAAGCCACATATGCAATGATATCCTTCTTCAGTCTATGCCACCAGTAATGCTGCCACAAATTCGGATACATCTTCGTGGCGCCCGGATGAATAAAGTATCGGGAGCTATAGGCCTCCTCCAAAATCAAATCTCGAAGCCCATCCACAATAGGCACACATACTCGACCCTGCAATCTCAAAACTCCATCATCATCTAAAGTAACCTGCTTGGCATCTCCGCGCTGCACCGTGTCTCTAAGGACGCACAAATGGGGATCATGATACTGCCGATCACGGATACGCTCCAATAATGAAAAACAAGAGATCGTGCAAGCTAACACACGACTAGGCTCAGAAACACCAAGTCTCACAAACTGATTGGCTAAGGCTCGAACATCCAAAGCAAGCGGCCTCTCACCGACTAGAATATAAGCAAGACTGTCATACTGGCTGACTTTCTACTGAATGCATCGGCCACCACATTGGCCTTTCCTGGGTGATATAAGATAGTGAAATCATGATCCTTCAGTAACTCCAACCACCTCCTCTGCCTCAAATTCAACTCTTTTTGCTTGAACAAATATTGAAGGTTCTTATGATCAGTGAACACCTCACATGCCATGACATACAGATAATGCCTCCAAATCTTCAATGCATGAACTATGGCTGCCAACTCCAAATCATGAAGTGGATAATTTTTCTCATGAATATTCAACTATCGCGAAGCATAGGCATTGAACTTGCCATCCTGCATTAACACTGCACCAAGCCCAATACGAGAAGCATCACAATAAACTGTATAAGGCCCTGAACCTGTGGGTAAAATCAACACCGGTGTCATAGTCAAAGCTGTCTTGAGCCTCTGAAAGCTCCCCTCACACTCATCCAACCATCTAAACTGGGCACCCTTCTGGGTTAACTTGGTTATCGGGGCTGCAATAGATGAAAACCCCTCTACGAACCGATGATAGTAGCCTGCGAATCCCAAGCAACTCTTAATCTCTGTAGCTGATGCTTATCTAGGACAGTTCTTGACTATCTCAATCTTTTTTGGGTCCGACTGAATACCCTCTACTGATACAACGTGACCAAAAAAATGCAACTGAACTCAGCCAGAACTCACACCTAAATAACTTGGCATATAACTAACTATCTCTCAAAGTCTGAAGAACCACTCTAAGGTGATGCTCGTGATCCTCCTAGCTGCAGGAATATATCATAAATGAAGACTATCACAAACAAATCCAAATAAAGCCTGAACACTCAGTTTATCAAATCCATAAAAGCAGTTGGGGTACATTTGTCAACCTGAATGACATCACCAAGAACTCAAAATGCCCGTATCGAGCGCGAAAAGCTATCTTAGGGATGTCGGATGCCCTAATCCTCAACTGATGGTAGACAGATCTCAAGTCAATCTTTGAAAATACCTTGGCACCCTGAAGCTGATCGAATAAATCATCAATCCGCGGCAACAGATACTTATTCTTGATTGTAACCGTGTTCAATTATTCGTAATCAATACACATTCTCATTGACCCATCCTTCTTTTTAATAAACAACATCGACACACCCCAAGGCAAAACACTGGGTCTAATAGAACCCTTCTTAAGAAAGTCTTGTAACTGCTCATTTAACTTTTTCAATTCAGGCAGGGCCATACGATACGGCGGAATAGAAATGGGTTGAGTGCCTAGAGCCAAATCAATGCAAAAGTCAATATCCCTGTCAGGTGGCATACTTGGCAGGTCTGAAGGAAAACCTCAAAAAACTCCCGTACAACGGGCACACAATCAATATAAGGGACCTCAACACTAGAATCGCGAACATAAGCGAAATAAGACAAATACCCCTTCTCGACCATACACCGAGCCTTCACATACGAGATAACACTACGAATAGAATGACATAGAGTATCTCTCCACTCTAAACAAGGCATACCTGGTAAAGCTAAGGTCATAGTCTTGGCATGACAGTCCAAGATAACATGGTAAGGTGATAACCAGTCCATCCCCAATATAATATTAAAGTCAACAATGTGTAAAAAACAAATCTATACGAGTCTCAAGACCCCCAATCACCACAATTCAAGAACGATGGACTCGATCGAACACAATTAAATGCACTGATATAGACACATAAACAGGAACACTCAATGGATCACTAGGTATGACCAGGTACGCTACAAAATAAGATGACACGTATGAATACGTAGACCCTGGATAAAATAACACTAATGCATCTCTATCACAAGCTAGAACCATACCTGTAATGAATGCAACTGAAGCCTCGGGCCTGGCCTGAAGGGCATAACATCGGGTATGGGCCCCACCACCCTGAACCACATCCCTAGGTCGGCCTGCTGCTGGATGGCCTTCACCTCTAAATCCTTTACCTCCACCTCTAGCACCTCTACCCCCGCCTCTAGTTGGCTGGGCGGCCTGTAGAACATATGATGCCTAAATCATAGCACGGGGACCTATTGCTACGACTGAATACTCACCAACCATGGCCAAGCCATCCGGATATGACCGTACTCACCACACTCATGACATCCACCTGATTGCCGCATATGAGGAAACTGACACTAACCCTGGCAGCCTAAATGACCACCCCAAAATCTCTGGAGCGGCGGTGCACTGATAAGAGCTGGTGGTGCAATGTAGGTCTACTGATCAGAATACTGCGCAAGAGAACCAAGGCCGCCTAAAACACTGTGAGAAACCTGGAGAGCCAACAGAAAAGGCCTGGGAGGATGGCCTCTACCATATGAATCTCTACCTCGAGACGAGGTCGATTGAATCTGCCTAAATGATGGGGCCTCTTGTCTTCCCTATGACCAACCACTGTGATAATACCATCTCAATCCTCCGGGCCACATTGGCCGTCTCCTCAAATGTGATATCACTCCCAGCCTCTCTAGCCATTTGGAGACGAATCAGCTGAATGAGTTCATCAATAAACCATCTTACTCTCTCCTTCTCAGTGGGGAGTATATGTCACGCCCCAAAATTCGAGGAGCGCGATCAACGCTCAACCGAGTAAACCCGACTGAGCAAGCCTGGCAGGTTTCATGCATACTACCCAGCCCAACTGATATGTAAATAAGGGATGGACTTCGTTAACTAAATTCTATCAACATATAATTAAATATTTCCATTTCAGTTTCATTAGCAACATCATTTTGCCACCTTACAAGTTATAAACTTATATACATCAATATTTCCATTTTAATTTCCAATACCGGATACTACCCACAACCTGTCTACGGAGCCTCTAAATATAATCGAAGAATAATACAGAAATGCCGGAAATAAGGCTCCGGCTATACCTTATACAAATATAGAAAAAAAATAAGACTCTGGGAAGAACAGCGGCATAAGCCACGCAGGGCCTCGAGGGGAAAGGGGCTCGCCAATACAGCTGACGGAAAGCAGAGGAGGTGCTACTGCCGGTGGACTGGAGTGCCTGCTATAGATCCACCTACAATCATAATACGAATGTAGCGCCCCCGGAAAAAGGGGCGTCAGTACATTTGAATTGTACTGGTATGTATAACTAAACATCATTTTACTAGAAAGAACTATCAAATAGATAAGCAATTAATACGACAAAAATCAAAGAAACAATTCATATAACTCTTCATACAATTTCCACAACATAGATTAGGGCAATTCTGTCATATGTTCACCACTGTTCTCATCATCATCGCCATCTCGAGCAGAGTCCGGTCATGATCCGACCGGCTAGGTCACCTCATTGGAGGCATTACTCTCAATCAATAATTCATTTCCTTTATCCGGAATTCAATATCAGCACATTACCACCATGTGTGCAGCATGGTGTCCGATCACGACCCGATCGGCTAGGTCACCTTCTTGGAGGCATTACTCGATTCTCATTTGTCAACACCTTCAAATCTTTATTCCACACATATCATAACAATTCCTGGGCACTCATGGCCACCACCATCACATCGTTTTCCCTTTCCAACATTCGTTTTACAAGTTATGACCATAGACACATATATCAAAGATAATACAAGTTGCAATCACAAATAGCGAGCACATATCTAGCATGAATAATTCTTTGTTTCAGTGTCAGCTTATAGCCCAAATATTTCAATATATAACCGTTCTGTTCATCATTATCTAATTATCAAGATTGGTATGTTATACACATTAAGGCACATCCTTCACGAATATGTATAGATATATGCAAATCAATTAATTTCGCAATAACAATCAATACACTAGCCAATTCAACTCTTACCACACGTTCGTAAGCACCAACGGAGCTTGATTTCTAATCAAAGGGGGTTTTAGCCATACATACCTCTATAAAGCTTTTCCTTATTCTTTTACAATTTTTCGGAACTCTTAGCGCTTCGATCTATTGAGCAAGAATTTCAAGTTAAATTGAGAATTACAGACGAAACTGAAGTTCTAGTTTGGTTCGAGCATATCATCAAACACTAAAGGTGCACTACGACCTTAGGCCCCTTTTTATGAGGAATTTCTATCATTTTTTATCCCCAATTGCCCTTTTTTTTTAATTTTACTGCTTTCCAATACTCTATGGTGGCATGCATGCAAGAGATTCATTCTCATACCCATGAATTACTTCCCTAATGACCCATATGGCTAAGTATACAGATATGAGCTGAAGTGATGGAGCCTTACCTCATGGGATGAAGATTCAGGAGCCTTCACTTGATTTTCTTCAATGATTTAGCTCAATCTTATGAAATAATTTGATGGGAGACTTTCCCTCTCTAAGAAACCTCTTCCTCTCTCTAGCAATGCTCAGAAGAATGTTCAAAATGAGCTAGAATACCGGTTATATCGATATGGAAGTCGGGTCAAAAATTAGAAAATTGGAGCCCCAAGTCAACTATGCGATCGCATTTGCGACCGCAGAATGAACATGCGGTCCGCATAATGGACCGCAGAATGCCTCCCAAAAACCATATGTTCTGACTCAGTTTGCGGTAAGAACGCGGTCTGCATTCATGTTCTGCGGTCGCAAAGTGCACCGCAGAACTGACCTTTGCAAATTCAAAGGAAAATATGCGACGACTATGCGGTCCGCATGTTGATTATGCGACCGCATTTAGACCGCATAACTGACTTCAAGTACAACCAATCATTCTACCTCACTCTGCGACATAAATGCGATCCACATTTCAATTATGCTACCGCATTTTGGACCGCATTTCTTGCATTTTTCTGGAAACTTATTCTTTACTTTTTAACACATTATTCAATCCAAAAAGGTCTGCGCCGCTGCATTCTAACATGTGATCTTAACTTGGCCCCACGGGATCCGGGTTTTTGAGTAGGGATTTCATGGGGCCTTACAGTATAGTAAGGTCATGGCGAGCTAAGTCAATGAACGTTGTCTCAGACTGCGTGACCGTCATGGAACCCTGCTTTAGGCACTCAAACTGCCTCTAATGGCCCTCCCTCTGATTAATGGGGAGGAACTTCTCTAGAAATAGCTGTGTAAACTTCTCCCATGTCAAGGTTGGTGATCCTGCTACCCTAGATAAGCAATAATCCCTCCACTAAGTCTTGGCGAATCAAGACAGACGAAATGTAGCAAAATCGACCCCATTGTTCTCGATAATCCCCATGTTCCGAAGAACCTCGTGTCAACTATCCAGATAATCCTGGGGATCCTTGGTAGATGTACCACTGAATGTAGAAGTGAAGAGCTTGGAGAACCTATCCAGCCTCCACAAAGCATCGACAGACATGGCTGCCCCATCGCAGGTCTGAACTACTGCGCCCGGCTGAACTTCTCTAATAGGCTGAACCGCTAGAGTCTTAATATGGGGAGCTACCTGCTCCAGAGTACGTGTATTAGGAGTCTGGGCTCCTCCTCCAGCCTGATAAGTTGCTGGTGCTACAGGAAGCAAACCTCCTTGAGTGACACTCTCCAAGAGGCCCACCAATCGGACCAGAGCGTCTGGAAGAATTGGGGTAGCAATAAACACCTCTAGGACCTGAGCTTGGCCTACTGAAGCTGCTGGGGCCAGAACCTCCTCATCAAAATCAACCTGAGAGGCTCCGCCACTGGTCATGCTCGACACCAACTTATGGATACTCTTCACCATGCCTATATGCCGTACTCGACAAGAAACAAGTGCAAGTATGACTCAACTCCTAATCCCCCAAGCTAAGGTTAGACCGAACACATACCTCAAACTTCCACGGCCAATTCACTCCTCAAATACCACTTTTCCTCTCAATGTTTGCTCCAAATCGATTGTATCTATACATAAATGACTTCAATACATGATTAAATGCTAAACAATTCAAACCCAATGCCTAATTATAGCTTTCCCAAAAATTCAAAAATTGACCCAGGGCCCGCTTGGTCAAAACACGAGGTTCGGACCAAAATCAAATCACCCATTCATCCGTAAGCCCGAATGTATAATCTGTTTTCAAATTCCACCCCAAAACGAGGTCTAAGTCAAGAAAAATAAAAAAAAAAAACCTAACTCTACCCAAATCCCTAATTTTCTACCCTCAATCATATGTTTTAGGCCTAGAAATTCAATAGTTGTTGATGAAAATAGAAGGAAATAAGTTAAAGATTACTAACCCAAGAGTTTATGGTGAAAGAATTCTTCACAATTAACCCTAGAACTTCGGAGAAGAAAGAGTTTGTGAAATTTTGGTGAACTCCCGTAATGGTTATGTTTTTGGGACATAAAATAACTGGGCGGATTAATTCTATGCGTTCGCGACTGGACCCTCGCATTCGCGATGGGTCGACTGGTTAAGCCTATGTGTTCACGTGCATAGGCTCGCGTTCGCGAAGCATCCGCTTCTCGAGCCTCTCGTTCGCGGACCAGTGGTCATGTTCGCGATGCACTAACTAGTGACACCTCCTCCTCAACCTTATGCATTCGCGATTGGAGGGTCGTGTTCGTGAAGGGTCTCCCCCCTCAGCTTCGCATTAGCATTAGCGTCCGAATGCTCGCATTTGCGATGAAGAAACTGGGCACCTGGGATCTTTTCCTTACGCATTCGGGAGTGAGACCACGCGAACGCGAAGATCAAATTCCCTGTGCACTGACTGCAGAAAATCTGCAACGTTTTACAAGGCTAAAACCATTCCGAAACACCTCCGAAACACTCCCGAGCCCTCGGGGCTCCTAACAAAACACACGTGCTAAGTCAACAACATCATACGAACTTATCAGTGCGATCAAATTGCCTAAATAACCTCAAAAACAATGAATCAAACCTCAAAATTAAGAACTTTTCCTCAAACTTCATCAAGTTTCAAATTTAGTAATTCAAGTCCGAATCACGTCATACAACGTCCGTTTTTAACCAAATTTTACAGGAAGGACTTAAAATATATATAAGACTTGTACCGGGCACCGTAACAAAAATACGCGCCCGATACCATCACTTTCTAACCAGATTTTATTTCCTATTTTCTCAAACATTTCAAGAAAACAATTTCCCTTAAAAATTCATTTCTCAGGCTCGAGACCTCGAAATTTGATTCCAGGCATACGCCAGAGTCCCATATTTTCCTACGGACCCTCCGACACCGTCAAATCATAGGTCCAGATCCGTTTACTTAAAATGTTGACTAAAGTCAAATTTATTCGTTTTAACATCAAAACTTAATATTTTTCATAGAAATTTCATATTTAAGCATTCCGGCTACGCGCTCGGATTGCGCACACAAATTGAGGCAATTCTAAATGTGGTTTTCAAGGCCTCGGAGATACATAATTCATTTAAAATAGGTGATGACCCTTAGGGTCATCACATGTACCTAGACCCTTAGATCGAACCATCATAGGAACCAGGTGGGTATTCAGGAATAAGCTTGATGAACATGGAAACACTATAAGGAACAAGGCTAGGCTACTGGCTCAACGTTACAATTAGGATGAAGGAATTGATTATGATGAGACATTTGCTCCAGTTGCTCGCATGGAAGCTATCAGAATCCCAATTGCTTTGGCATCACATATGAAATTCACTCGGTTCCAAATGGATGTCAAAGGTGCATTTCTAAATGGATTTCTTAAGGAAGAAGTCTATGTAATGCAACCTCCAGGGTTTGAATTTCATGAACACCCTAAATATATTTTTAAATTGGACAAGGCATTGTATGGGTTGAAGCAGGCTCCTCGAGCTTGGTATGAAAGGATGTTAAAGTTTCTCTTAGAAAATGGTTTTACAATAGGAAAAATTGACAACACCTTGTTCCTAACGAAATGAGGGAGCAACCTACTCATCATTCAGGTATATGTTGATGATATCATTTTTGGGGCAATAGTTGATTCACTATTTTCGCGCCCCTTTTTTCCCTCGCGGACGTCCGGGTTTCGACATTCACTGGGAAAAACTTGTTTCCTTTTAGAAATTGGGTATTTGAAGAGTCGCTACTTAACGGATTAAGGTGCGTTAGGGCACCTAGAGCAATTAACTCATGTAACAAGTTTGCATTACCAAATATTAGGGTTAGGGCTCGAAATAACCTTGAGCGGGAGATGTTACACACCCCTCGTATTCCACAACGGTGGGTCCCGGCCAAACTCAGTTATGTGAATTTGTCATTTAACTTCTAAGCACACATTTGCAAATAAAGGAAGTTGATGCAGTCTAAGCACACATATGTAAATTTTAGAAGGGAAGTCCTAAGTTGCTTAGCCTATAGGATCACTTTTGTAAAATAACCGATAAGCCTTCCTTAAATAGAGGGGTTACACATGGCATTAGCGCACATGTCATCATATCCTTTGCTACACATTACCCCTCCCCCCTTTTTAGAGGTTGTATAAGTGATTTTAGTTAGCAACCTTGAAGAGTGATTTTACCCATCCCTTCCTTGTGGTCCTAGAGGTGTTTAGGACCTCTATACTCAGGCAGTTCTAGACACTCTTAGGTATTTAAAAGCTAAAAGCTAAGCGACAACAAAGAACATATAGGATTATCAAATTGAGAAATAGTTAGGGGCTCATATTTACCTCCACACATAAACAAATAAGTAGCACGTCATAAACACAAATTTCAAAGAAGTCCTAGAACATGGTATATAGGTGAATATCACAAACATAGAATAAGCAGCATTATTTTAAGGCATAGTGACAGAATCCTAATCAGTTTGCATACTGATTCTAAAAGCATGTTAAAACCGGACAATTATGCAAATGAGCAAAGTACAATTTCATAGTCTTAAGAGAATTAATTACCTAAGGCTTGACTAGGTGCTCGTTTGTATGCAATCATAGCTTGGGAATTGATTAAAACATCTTGAAGTTATTCAGTCCTATAGGTATGCTGGTCTAGGCGATTAATTTTCTAAAACTGATTTCATGAATGTTTATGATATCTATGTGTTGGACTGTTTGAAAACCTTTTTATTCATTTAAGCAACGTAGATAAGATTCATGAATACACACAAAGTCCTAAGGTAGGATTTCTAATGCACAGAGAGAGATTATGGTTTTATTAAGCATGATTGCAGTAATAACTTAATGATCGGATTTCCAGGTGATGAAAACTTATACAGAATCAAAAATGAAGTGATGGACTATAACATGTTTTCTAATATGCAGAGGCAGTAAACGTGAGTATCTTAAGACCGAATTTCTAATGCAAACAACATAAGCCTAAGGCACGATTCAAACTTGCAGATAAGCACAATATAGTCCTAAAACATGATTTCTATTGCGGCTCATAATATAAACCTAAAGTAGGATTTCTACCCGATTTCCCACAAAAATCATATAGGAACCCTACCCTTTTTACTAATTACCCCAATATCTATTTACAAAGAATATTATTACAAATCGGTGTAAATTAAATTACATAAATAAATGAAACTATACTATAGGGAGCCTAAATCAGGCCCAAAGTAAACCTGGGGATGCCATGCCTTCAATATAGTCTCAGAAGCCAAAGATCTCACGACCAATAGTATGTTTTGGTGTATTCCGGACAATTCTCACACATAAGATCTCACGACCTATGGACCTTAAGGATCCCAGGCAATGCTCACACCAAGACCTTTTTCATATACAGGATGGATTATGTGTAGTGTGGAAGGTCCAACCCTGGTGTGCCAGAGTTCAGAGGGACCTCAAGGATCCCTAAGTAGTACACACACGAGAGGGGAATAACCTAATAGTCTAAGGACAACGTGAGAGTGCTTGTCTGTAATACCCCATAGTTTAATAAGGGTATATTAGTCATAAAAAAATAATGATAATAATAATAATACAACAGATAGCGTATATAATAAGTGGACAGTGGCTAAATTCGTAACTCCACTTAAGGTTATTAAACGGAAAAAAAAAGAGTTGGGCCAAGCCCATTTACGTAACTATCAGATTTGACCTAGGAATTAGATAAGAAAAAGAATTAATTGTTTGCTTTCAAGATAGGAAATGTCACAAGGAGGGTGAGCAGACGTTGGCACTACCCCAGAAAAGATATCAGTTTATTTAGTTTGAAAAAAATTGGCACTGTGCGGTAACTTTGGTAGAGAAATCAAAGCAATCAGGTACATTAATATCATTATCCTTTCGTTTGTATGTGAATTTAAGTTAGAGCAAGTGGTCTTTTATAGTTAGAGGGTAGGGATTTCACTGATTGGGAATTTGTAATTTTAAAAGTACTTAGTCTCAACTTTCAGCAGTTGAACGAAAAGCCACTGCCAACTTAAATTGGAAATTCACTTTACGTGATTTTGTATATGTAATATGGATGGTGATTATTATTCATGTATTACAATTATTAGGTAATGATTGGGGGGCAAAAAAAATTAAGTTACAAATTATTATAATAACTAATTAGTTAATGGTTTAACAAAAATTATATGAAATTCCAAGGTTGGAGTAGTCTGTTTTGGAATAAAGTTTCTACTACTACAATTTTATCTCTNTTGGTTTTAAATTTGGATACTAAGGATTAGACAATAAATTGTAATAAGGAGATGATTGACAGTGACTAGAATAATGAGGTTAGGTGGATTAAGTCATTAAAGTACATTCGACGAATTGATGATGAAATATAAAATTCGGAGAATTTAGGTATTCTACATTAGTGATGGATTAAGCCTAAATCAGAAAATTAACATGGGATCGATATTATATAATTATAGATTGATTGGAGGAATTTGTACGAATCGCACGAGGTGAAGCATTTGGTATTTCGACACGAGTACTGTGAGTGGTAATCTTACCGCAATTTGTATTTTCATAACCTGCGTGGTTTTTATATGATTTTTGAAAATAAATGTATTACCGATGCTTTGAAATTTCATGTGGGACAAGTCCTTTACTTGATATGATACCGAACAGTTTACTTGAGATGTTTACCGATTAATCAAAATATTTGCACTGCCACTAGATATGTTTTACCGTTACTTGAGACATGATTACTGTTACCAAAATAAAATTACAAGATTTGATAAGGAATGATATGCCCTTTATTATTTTGAAAATGTTTTTGTATGAGTATTTACTATTTACAAGAAAGAGTATAAATGGGAGGAGACTTTGAAGGATCTCATAGCTAACGGCGGGTTCGTTAGACCTGGTGCATCTTGTATTTACAGATTACTGATTACCGATTACCGTTATAGCCCTCGCTAGTGGGAAGGTAGAACTAGCATACAATTACAGTTTTCCCTCGAGTAGGGACTTACAGTTATACTTGACTCCTTTTATGAAGGGGGTCCACACAGTGATACAGATTAAATGATCCTTTTCTTTTTCTGAAATCTCCCAAATATAAATACATGATATGACACAGTATTTACCGAGTTTATTACTGAATTGTTAAATTGATTTTGTTACAGGAAACACTTGATAAGATTGATTATTATGATTACCGTTTTAGAAAGGGCATTTTATTTTTGTAATTATTATGCAAGCATGTTTTCTGACTTGTCCCCAAATAAAAACGGTTGTGGTTAAGTGTTATTACTCACTGAGCTAGCGACTCATTCCCTGCTAATTTTTTTTTACAGACACAACAGTTGACGCAGGCGTGGAGTTCGTTAATTAGATTGCACAAGTTGAGAATTCTTTGTGAGCCTCGCACTTGTTCACGTGGGCAGAAATTTTTATCAATTGTTATGGTCTTTTCTTTAAATTCTTAGAGTCGCTCCATAGTCATTCTTTTAGTGTCATGGGTATTATTTGCTATTAGTCTTATGTTGAGTATCATTCTTTAGTATTAAAGTTGGAGATAATTAGTATTTCTGGTTGTTAATTGGTGGTTTAGTCATGGTGGAGACTTGTGTTGGTTAATTGACATGTTGTTAATTGTTTGGTATGCTATTAAGATGTTTGGTTGTTGATTTGAGACAGCAAAAATTTTTTGGATGGTCCAAAAACAGGGGAAATTCTGCCCGATTTTTTGTAAAATTTCCAATGAGGCTTACTTGGGAGCACTTGCTCCTAAGCGCCGGTCACAATCCTAAATTGGGTCGTGACAAAGTTGGTATCAGAGCCTAGGTTTTAAATCCCGAGTCATGGAGCAATGTTTAGTAGAGTCTTGTTCATTGGTATGTAGGCGCCCATACTTATGAGCTTGAGGCTAGTGAACATCTAGGAATGTTTTCCCTTCTTTCATTCTTTGATCGTGCATTGAGATAACTTTAGATTGACTTTGGAATATTTCTTTCGCAGATGGCTAGGACACGTACACCCTCATCTGCTGGACGTGGTACTACCCGGGGTGGAGGTCAAGTTGGGGTTCATCAAACTAGAAGACAGACTGCTCCTCAACCTCAACTTGGGAACATGGGTCAAACCCAAGCTGTTACGCTAGATCAAGTGCAAGAGCAGGGAGTTCAGAATGCTCTACCACCAGTGCCAACTGTTGTACCTAATGTTGCCTTACCTGCAGATGCGCTGACAAGGTTATTAAATGTGTTAGAGCCATTAGTGCCTACTCAGGGAGGAAGTTCAGCTCCTTAGGCTACTTTACAGACACAAGCACCTGCACAGACTCAGACTTTCAGGAATAAGGAAGTATCCCTACACGATTTCCTGAAATTGAAATCACCAAAATTCACAGGTTTCGATAATTCAGCAGATCCTCGAAGTTTCTTGGATGGGACACTTAAGGCATTACGTGCTCTTGGATGTTCTAGTGAGAGAGCCGTGGAGCTCGGAGCATATAAACTAGAGGATATGGCCAACACATGGTATGAAACTGTATTGCTAGGAAGGCCAGTCGGAGCACCACCACTGACGTGGGACGAGTTCACTAAGTTGTTCAAGAATCATTTTCTTCCAGATAGTCTGATGCAACAACATGCTAGAGACTTTGAGAGATTGGTTCAGACTCCAAATATGGATGTGTCAACATATAACACTGAGTTTTGTAAACTAGCTATATATGCTCCTCACTTAGTGCCTACCGAAGAAGCTCGAATTCAGAAGTTTGTTGATGGATTGGTTGGTCGTTTGTACACTGTAGTAGCCCCACAGATGAAAACTTTATCCTACTCTATGTAGTTGACCTTGCTAGAAAGATTGAAAACAAGGGACGTGAGGTGCGTGCAGCTAGTGAATTATGTAAGAAGGCCAAGACAGGAGGGGCTTTCAGTGGCAGTTTTAGTGAAAATAGAAGAGCAGGAAATCAGGGACAGCAACAACAATAGGGATCTCAGAAAGGGACACACATGTTTTCACAGTCCACATACAGATCACATTACAGACAAGGTAATAGGGGACCATCATCTTCTGGACATCGTAATTCTGGGCAGATATATGCCACTACTCTAGTCTGCCAGACCTGTGGTAGATCACATTTGGGCCAATGTCGTGTTTTAACTGGAGAGTACTTTCGGTGTGGCCAGTTAGGACATCACTTGAGGGATTTCCCTCAGCCTCCGACAAATTTCAACCAGGCTTCTATTCAATCAGCTGCACCGACTCAGACTACTCGTAATACTTAAGGTACTACAGGTACAGGAAATAGGGGTCGAGGTGCTGGAGACCGTGCTACTGTGAATCAAGGACAAGGCAATGTTGGTAGAGGTCAGACGAGAGTTTTTGCATTTACTAGATAGGATGCTCAGGCCTCGAATGCAGTGGTTACAGGTATTCTTTCTATCTGTTCATTTGATGCACTTGCGTTGATTGATCCGGGATCTACTCACTCCTATGTGTCCTCATACTTTGCTTTGAGATTTAGTAGACAGCCCGAGCTATTGAATGATCCTTCTCTAGTTTCCACTCCTGTCGGAGAGTCTCTATTAGCTGAATATGTGTATCGTGCTTGTCAGATTCGGGTTGAGGGTAAAGATAATCTAGCTGACCTTATTGTACTTGATATGATTGACTTTGACATGCTGATGGGAATGGATTGGTTATCTTCTTGATATGCTATAGTCGATTGTCATGCAAAAATAGTAAGGTTTGAGATACCAAATGAACCCAGTTTTATTCTGAGAGGGAGTCAGGTTCCAGAGACTTGCAAAAATGTATCTTTTATGAAGGCTCAACAACTTTTGAAGAAAGGTTGCTTGGGTCTCTTAGCTATTGTAAATGACACAAGAAAGGAAACAGTTAGTATAGAAAAAGTACCCGTAGTGAGAGAATTTTCTGATGTATTTCCTGAGGATTTACCAGGATTGCCTCCAGTACGAGAAATAGACTTTGGTATTGATTTGCTACCTGACACATAACCCATATCGATACCCCAATATCGAATGGCACCAGTAGAGTTGAGGGAGGTAAAGAAACAGTTAAAAGATTTGTTAGATAAGGGTTTTATTAGACCTAGTATATCACCATGGGGTGCACCGGTACTGTTCGTAAGGAAAAAAGACGGATCCCTGAGAATGTGCATTGACTACAGGCAGTTGAACAAGATAACAATACGCAATAAATATCCTTTGCCCCGTATAGATGACATGTTTGATCAGTTACAGGGAGCTGCCCACTTTTCAAAGATTGATCTCCGTTCTGGTTATCATCAACTTAGAATAAAAGATGAAGATATTTCTAAGACTGCTTTCAGAACTCGATACGGGCACTATGAGTTTCTCGTGATGCCTTTCGGACTGACAAATGCTCCGGCTGCCTCCATGGATTTAATGAATAGGGTGTTCAAGCCGTTTCTGGATAGATTTGTAATAGTATTTATTGATGATATCCTGATATATTCCCGTAGCCAAGGAGAACACGAGGATCATCTCAGGACTGTGTTGCAGACATTACGAGAGCATCAACTTTATGCTAAGTTCTCGAAGTGTGAATTCTGGCTAGACTCGGTAGCATTTTTGGGGCATGTTGTATCCAAGGATGGAATTATGGTAGATCCTAAGAAGACTGAAGCTGTGCAAAAATGGCCCAGACCTACTTCTCCTACAAAGATTCGCAACTTTTTAGGCTTAGCAGGCTATTACAGGCGTTTTGTGCAGGATTTCTCCAGAATAGCAGCGCCGCTGACCAAGCTAACACAGAAAAATATAAAGTTTCAGTGGAAGGAGGAATGTGAGCAGAGCTTCCAAAAACTCAAAACATGTTTGACAACTGCACCAATATTAGCTTTACCATCAGGTTCCGGAGGATTCACTGTATTATGTGACGCTTCGAGGGTGGGATTAAGATGTGTTCTCATGCAAAATGGTCGCGTTATTGCTTATGCTTCGAGACAATTGAAAAAGCACGAGCAAAACTATCTTACACATGACTTGGAGATGGCTGCAGTAGTGTTTGCTCTAAAAATTTGAAGACATTATCTATACGGCGAAACATGTGAGATTTATACTGATCATAAAAGTTTGAAGTATATCTTTCAGCAGAGAGATCTAAATCTTCGGCAGCGTCATTGGATGGAACTACTCAAAGACTATGATTGTTCTATTTTGTATCATCCTGGAAAAACCAATGTGGTAGTTGATGCATTGAGTAGAAAATCTATAGGGAGTTTGGCACATATAGACCCTGCAAAGAGACTTTTGGCTAGAGATATTCAGAGACTAGAAGATACAGGTATCAGATTTAGTGTCGAGTTCAGAGGCATTGTTGGCTTGTGCTCAGGCTAAGTCTTCATTAGTTGAGCGCATTAAGGCCACCCAATATGAGGATGAACAATTATGCAAATATAGAGATGAGGCCTTAGCTGGAAAAAGCAAGGATATGATTGTTGAAAGTGATGGTGTTCTTCGAATGGGTGACAGGCTATGTGTAGCAGACGTAGATGGGTTAAGACATGCTATTCTTAAAGAAGCTCACAACACTAAATACACTATACATCCTGGATCCACAAAAATGTACCATGACCTGAAGCAATTTTATTGGTGGGAAGGTATGAAGAAAGATGTTGCTAACTTTGTTTCTAGTTGTTTAACTTGTCAGCAGGTCAAGGCTGAGCATCAGCGACCCGCAGGACTGTTACAACAAATTGAGATTCCAGAGTGGAAATGTGAAAGAATTACTATGCATTTTGTCACCGGTCTACCACGAACCCTTAGAGGTTATGACTCAGTATGGGTGATTGTAGATCGACTGACGAAATCAACACACTTTTTACCGGTGAAGACTACATATGGTGGATTTAGGTATGCACAAATATTTATGAATGAAATTGTCCAATTCACGAGTCCCAGTATCTATCATCTCTAATAGAGGATCACAGTTCACTTCACGCTTTTGGAAATTTTTTCAAGAAGCATTGGGTACACGAGTAGATCTTAGTACTGCATTTCATCCACAAACAGACGGGTAGTCTGAACGTACTATACAGATCTTGGAAGATATGTTAAGAGCT
Source organism: Nicotiana glauca (assembly GCA_026770625.1). Taxonomy (NCBI): domain Eukaryota; kingdom Viridiplantae; phylum Streptophyta; class Magnoliopsida; order Solanales; family Solanaceae; genus Nicotiana; species Nicotiana glauca. The sequence continues at coordinate 88,486 of MU786341.1, forward strand.
TGTATTCTTGAGTTTGGAGGTAGTTGGGACACTTATCTACCTTTAGTTGAATTTGCTTACAACAATAGCTTCGAGTCCAGTATTCAAATGGCACTGTACGAAGCATTGTATGGTAGAAGGTGTCGTTCTCCTATCGGATGGTTTGAAGCTGGTGAGGCTAATTTATTGGGACTCGACCTAGTACAAGAAGCTATGGATAAGGTCCATTTGATCAGACAGAGATTGCTCACAGCTCAATGTAGACAAAAGTCTTATGTAGATAAGAGAAGAAGAGATTTAGTGTTCACAATTGGAGACAAAGAGTTCCTACGAGTCTCCCCTATGAAAGGTGTAATGTGGTTTGGGAAAAGAGGCAAGTTGAGCCCCAGGTTTATAGGACCGTATGAGATACTAGATCGAGTGGGAGCGGTGGCTTATCGTTTGGCACTCCCTCCTGAGTTGTCCTTTATTCATCCTGTCTTCCATGTCTCAATGCTAAGAAAATATATATCAGACTCATCTCAGGGGATTGAAGCACCGACTATACCACTCGATGAGAAGTTATCCTACGAGGAGGAGCCAATGGTTATTGTTGATAGGCAAGTAAGAAAGCTACGGTCAAAAGAAATTAAGTTAGTAAAGGTCTTATGGCGAAATCATACAGTTGAAGAAGCTACTTGGGAAGTAGAAAATGATATGCAAGCGAAGTATCCCCATTCTTTTTCAGTCTACAGGTACGTACTTAAGTTAAATTCGGGGACCGAATTTCATAAGGAGGGGAGGATGCAATACCCCATAGTTTAATAAGGGTCTATTAGTCATAAAAAAAATAATTATAATAATAATAATACATCAGATAGCGTATATAATAAGTGGCCAGAGGCTAAATTCGTAACTCCACTTAAGGTTATTAAACGGAAAAAAAAAGAGTTGGGCCAAGCCCATTTACGTAACTATCAGATTTGACCTAGGGATTAGATAAGAAAAAGAATTAACTGTTTGCTTTCAAGATAGGAAATGTTACAAGGAGGGTGAGCAGACGTTGGCACTACCCCAGAAAAGATATCAATTTATTTAGTTTGAAAAAAATTTGCACTGTGCGGGAACTTTGGTAGAGAAATCAAAGCAATCAGGTATATTAATATCATTATCCTTTCGTTTGTATGTGAATTTAAGTTAGAGCAAGTGGTCTTTTATAGTTAGAGGGTAGGAATTTCACTGATTGGGAATTTGAAATTTTAAAAGTGCTTAGTCTCAACTTTCAGCAGTTGAACGAAAAGCCACTGCCAACTTAAATTGGAAATTCACTTTACGTGATTTTGTATATGTAATTGGGATGGTGATTATTATTCATGTATTACAATTATTAGGTAATGATTTGGGGGCAAAAAAAAATTAAGTTACAAATTATTATAATAACTAATAAGTTAATGGTTTAACAAAAATTATATGAAATTCCAAGGTTGGAGTAGTCTGTTTTGGAATAAAGTTTCTGCTACTACAATTTTATCTCTTTAATTTAAGATATAATGGTCANTGGTTGTTAGTTGGTGGTTTAGTCATGGTGGAGACTTGTGTTGGTTAATTGACATGTTGTCAATTGTTTGGTATGATATTAAGATGTTTGGTTGTTGATTTGAGACAGGAAAAATTTTTGGGATGGTCCAAAAATAGGGAAAACTCTGCCCGATTTTCTGTAAAATTTTCGATGAGGCTTACTTGGGAGCACTTGTTCCTAAGCGCCGGTCACAATCCTAAATTGGGTCGTGACATTGTCATAGTGTTGAAAGACATAGTAAAATAGTGTAGAGACAATTTTAGATGTGAAAAGATTTCAGAAATGGAAAACAATTTCAAGAAGATGCTTGGAGTGACACCAATTTTTGAGAAGACTACTAAGAGTAGAAGGACAGTTTTTGAAATCATTTCTGAGGAAAGTAATTCAGTCAACAACCAATTAACCAAAGAACACTCAGATTCATAGACATTGAACCAATAGATTTACAAGCATGGGGTGAAAGGGATTGGGAACATATAGAGTTGAAGCCGTAAAAATAGGGAAACATTTGAGACACCAAATGCACAGAACAACTAGGAGTCCAAGTCAGTCATGGTAATAGACAGTTAAGCATAGAGAAAGAATGTGATAGAATCATGTTGAAGAAAAGGGTGTGTTGAACAAAAATGGACATACAATTAAGGCAAATTGAATGCATTAGGAGACTAAGTAACTAACATGGTCAAGGTCAGCCACTAAGTAAACATGCTGGACAGGTATCAGATAACCAAGTGAAGTATAGACATGCTGAATGCACATTGACAAGAGAGGGCAGGATTTAGACATGCTTAATAAAACAATAAACAGGGAAACAAATTGGGTACATAGCCAATTGAACTAGTGTAGGAATGTAATACATGCAGTTGAGTTTCAAAATTTAACTTAGAGACATACCAGTCATAGAAGAAAGTGTAGAGTGTAAAACAGGTGTAGTTCCAATGTCTAGCCCTGGTTTTCATCCAACTAGACTAATAATTATCATAAGTAGCAGAGAAAAAAGAGAGAGGTTTGGTATGAGTGTTTGTTCTGAACTTAGTGTCCGTTGAAAGGTAAAATAAGAGTGCTTATATCGTAGTTCAAGAGTAGCAAAATTAGTCAATCAAGGGCAATCATAGAGTTGCATAATCAATTGACATGAGGGAGTCTGGAATATACCCTCTAATTAGGGGTAATTGATTAACGGTAACAATAGGGGTTTAATTAAGTCAAAAAAGACCATACCATACCAAATAAAGAATCAGTATGAATCCTAAAGTTATACGAACAAGTAATTAAGGCATAGATGACCAATTCAAGTTACAAACAAGGAAACAAATAAGATCTATGCATATGAATCTTTAATAGAATAACGCAATCGGCAAGAATTTTTAAAAGAATACTGATTCTCGGAAATAATTGCTCAACTTTCATAAATAGAAATGAGACTAAGTAAAACCTCACAGAAATAGAACTTAGTCGCAAAAAGTAGGTTCAAGTCCTAACAGAGATTAATTAGGGCAGAAACCACGAAATACTGAATTTCACAAAGAAAATACGTAAGTCATAAATACAGAGCAAATCAATACGATTGGTAACATAGAAGGGCCCAAAATCGAAGCTAAGATTTGAAAGATCAGTATATTCCATAAATTCAATTAGGGTTCGAGTACTCCTGCAAAAATCGGTCAAGAAGATGAAGAGAGAATCAATTAAACATGTAGAAATCATAAGGCCTTTGGAAAACAACTCGTATTGAGCCCTAATTTTAAAGAAAAACAAGAATAGTCGGTTAAAACCCAGAAATTTTCAGAGAAAAACATGTAATAGTGCTCGATTAATCTCAGATCTATACTGATTTGGAAATGATCGAAGATAATAGACTAGGGTTTTTTTTAGAAAACATAATAGAGATGAGAGCATAAGTTTAGAAACCCTAGATTCGTAACAAAAATAAAGAGAAATCTCTTACTCATGGTCGAACAATGTCCTGAGATAGGCTAACAAGCAAAGTTTCAAACTAGAACCAACTAGGTTCTTTGATATCTTCTCAAGAATCCAAGAAATCAAGGAGCCATGGCATGTAGAAGGCCAGGGCTGGTCCGAGATGCCATGAAAACATCACAAGGTAGAGGTATACGCCGGTCACGGCGCTTGAGAACTAGGGTTTAGTTGACACAGGTTTGAGAGAAGAGGGAATGCTGATGGTGTGTGAGGGAGAGAATGAGAGGGTTGGGGGGGCATTTAGGCTAATTATGGTAAGGTGGATTGTGGACCGTTGATAAAAAATGATCAACGGTCAGGATTGGACGGGGGTATTGAGTTGGGCATATCAGACTTGGGCCTAGGAAGATTGGGCCAAATTAAAAGTGGTTTTGGGCTAGTCTCTCTTTGGTTAAATCTGAAAATAAGGGCTATTTATTAAATACCCACGTAATTAAATTAAAATTTATTTATAAAATAATTGATAAATTATAAAAACAATTTTCATGAATAGAAATGCTTCAAAACAATTATTAAATACTTTAAAAATATAAAGCAATTTCATGTAAAAAAATACAGTAATATATGCATGGGCTATAATTGCAAGTTATTGCAATAGTAACCAAAAGGAGTAAATCTAGCAATTTGTTAAATAATGTGAACTTAATACGATCATAAGTAGTAATATTAAATCATGAAATGTTATAAATTCATTTGTGATGCAATTTTGTAATTATTTATATAAATACAATATTATGATAAATTAATTTAAAAATATAGAAATTACGAAAAAATATCAATTGATGCTAATGCATAGTTTTGAAGGCATATATGCACTTTAAAAAGTATTATAGGGGAAAATTGGGTATCAACAACTGTGTGAAGAATTTGCAAAACTCATGGGAAGTGAGTTTGAAATGAGCATGATGGGTAAGTTGAATTTCTTCTAAATCTTCAAGTGAAGCAGTCTACAAAGGGTACATTCATCTGCCAGCAGAAATACATCAAGGAGCTCCTGAAGAGATTTGATTCGGAAGCATAAAAAGTGATAGACACTCCCATTGTCACTGCTACTCGACTAGACGTGGATGAGTCTGGATCTTATATAAATCAAACCATGTATAGAGGAATTATTGGGTCTCTTCTCTACCTCACTACCAGCAGACCTGATATTATTTTTAGTGTGGGGTTGTCGCGCCCCCCTTTTCTTGCGAAATCGAGTTTCGATATTTTTGGGACAACTCTTTTGCTTTCGGGATTGGGTAAGAGGTTCATAGAGTCTCCACCTAACGGATTAAGGTGTGTTAGGGCACCTAGAAAAATTAACTAATATAACCAGTTACATTACTAGAGATCGGGTGAGGTCTCTAAAATACCTTGTGTGGAAGGTGTTAGGCACCGCTCGAGGTCCACAAAGGTGGGTCCCAGTCGAACATAAATTAAGCGAATTAGTAATATGAAAAAATAAACAATTTAGACAAATAGACATTACTTTAAAGAAAGAATTAAAGTGGTCCTATGTTTTTTCTAGCCTATAGTATCATTTCCATGCAATACTTGGTAACCTCCCCAAATAGTGGTGCTACACATAGCATTAGCACACATGTCATCATTTTCTTTATTACCCAATTACTATCTTTCAGTTGTTACCTAAGCGTTCTAGTAGCTTCTAATGCGTACCTTATGCGTGCACTACCCGTCCCTTACCTATGGTCTCGGAGGTATTTAAGACTTCTACTTAGGGTGGTTCTATCCCGACCTATTTTCTTAAAAATGAGAAAAAACTAGGCGACAAACAAAAATCAGATGACTTTATATAAAGAACAAATAGGGGATCACATCGACCTCCACAAGTAGACAACAAATGCACGCAATTCAATTAGCAGAGTTCGATAATTAGGGATCCAATAGACAGGATATCTAGGTGAGCAGAAATAGAATACAAAAATGGCAGTTTACTAAGGCGTGCATTTGACCTATCAGTTTTTGCCTATTGATTTTTACTAAGCCTTGAATCTGTGCATCTTGTGTTAGTAGATATCAACGTTTTAAACTCCGAAATCATAACTACCCTACAAATTTGTGATTGACAGGATCATAGAGGCATGGTATCTATAATTGTTAATTATAAACCTATAACATCGTTTCTAAGCAAATCACTGATTTTAACTCGTAAAGGCATGTTTTTACTCTTTAGGTCCTAGAGGCATGCTTTATAATTGCTATATATACTTAGACTCCTATAGGCAGGATCTCTAAGTGTTGACTTGAATTGAATTTCTATTAACATGATTCTTAAGTTTGCAAACTGAATTCACCCTATAGGCATGATATCTATTAGATTAAATCATATAGACATGATTTCTAGGTTTGAAACTGATTCCTTTATTCCTATAAGCATGGTATCTAATTGACTTTTAGTTCCTATAGGTATGATATCCATTAATCCCATGTGGACAGAATTCTTTAAGCACATTGCCAGGAATTATTATTCAAACAGATAGGATCTTATATACATGGTTACTAATGCATGTAGAATTACGCATGGGTCCTATCGACAAGATTTCTAATGCAAAGAGTTTATGAACATGATTTCTAGCATGTGGGAGAAGTACAGAACAAAGCAATCAGAAAGTCCTAAGACATGATCTCTAAACAAGTAGTAACACTCACATAATCACCAATAAACCAATAGGCGGGGTTTCTACCCGAGTTTCAAGCAAGGATACAAGAAAAAAACCCTCAGCTTTTACTAATAACCACAAATACGTTTATTATAGAAATTATTACAACCTATAATGAATAAAATATATAACAGTATCTATTACATTATGGGGAGCCTTAGCAGGTCCAATATAAACCTGAGAGCCAGGCCTTCAACACAACATCTTGAAACAGTAGCAGGGATCCACAACACCTTAAGCCAGGCTTCTAGTGTGTCAAAGTTTCAAAAGAGTCTCGGGGACCCCGGGAAATGCTCATATTGGATCCACACATTCAATACAAAATTCATAAGGGATTGGAAAACCAGCTCCAATGTCTTAGAGTTCAAAGGAGTCTCAGGGACTCTAGGCAGTGCTCATACTGGAGGTAGTAGGAACCTAGATATCTAAGAGTGGAAGTTTTAAATCTAGTACATAGGGGGGGTAGGAAGAACAGGTTTAGAAAATAATTTGATTTTTTAGGAACAAACAGGTTCAAATTACAAGACTACAAACAGAAAAGAGTCCAAATTTAGTAGATTGGTATTAGTTCAGACATAGATGGTATATTAGTCATTAAAGCAATCACAACAAGAGCAAAGATACTTGAATTACAGATAGAACCGACCACACATATTGGGAATACCTAAACTTGTCATGCATAGGGAGCATACAACTGAATCCATCAAGGTTTGACATTACTAAAGATTACTTAGTTTATTAATTATCACTAAGTAGGACCACATAGCTATGTATAAAATAGAAACATGCCAAAGTTTGAAATAACTAACCAAACAAACACATAGCACAGGGTAGCAGGAACTAAAGCATACTAGTCTAGAAAGAAGCAAACAGAAATCATGAATGCTAAGGTAAACTAACCATACAAGCACATAGAACAGAGTAGGTTAACATGAGTTAAGGCATACTAGTTAAGAAGAAAGCAAACAATAAACATATGGCAAAAAAAAGCATATCGAGGTTTGAAGTAAAATAATCATATAATCACATGGAACAGAACAAGATAATAGGATTTAGCACATTCCAGTAGAGAAGAGAAAGTAAATATGCAGAAATAGGTAGGTCACAGAATAATTTGGCCTTGGCTTTCAGCCGGCCAAATAATAGTCACTTATCACAGAAATTAGAACAAGAGCAAGAGAGAGCTTAAGTTTGTAGTGAGAATAGGAGAGTTCGAGTGTCTTTTAAAAGGGAAAAAGGGAAGGGTTTTAAAGCATACAATAGAGTAGAGCACATAAAGTAATTAACCAATCACATGCAAATAAGGTATCAAAATCAATTAACCATTAGTTAAGGTCGGCATAGATCAATTAACATGTATAAAATCCGGCAAGCATCAGTTAATGGACTGAATCAGTAGTCAAATAAGGTAAGGAATAATTCTAGAATTCATTAGAAGTCGACTTTAATAACCAAAATATAAAATCAGGACAATAAGGTTAAGTCAAAGAGAAGTAACATAAATTATTAATCAGACATTGGTCTAAATAAGGTAAGAATAGGTAAATCGAACAAAATAAGAAAGTATTAGTATCTTACATGAAAGGAAAGGTTAATCAGACATTGGTCTAAATAAGGTAAGAATAGGTAAATCGAACAAAATAAGAAAGTATTAGTATCTTACATGAAAGGAAAGGTTAATCAGACATTGGTCTAAATAAGGTAAGAATAGGTAAATCGAACAAAATAAGAAAGTATTAGTATCTTACATGAAAGGAAAGGTTAATCAGACATTGGTCTAAATAAGGTAAGAATAGGTAAATCGAACAAAATAAGAAAGTATTAGTATCTTACATGAAAGGAAAGGTTAATCAGACATTGGTCTAAATAAGGTAAGAATAGGTAAATCGAACAAAATAAGAAAGTATTAGTATCTTACATGAAAGGAAAGGTTAATCAGACATTGGTCTAAATAAGGTAAGAATAGGTAAATCGAACAAAATAAGAAAGTATTAGTATCTTACATGAAAGGAAAGGTTAATCAGACATTGGTCTAAATAAGGTAAGAATAGGTAAATCGAACAAAATAAGAAAGTATTAGTATCTTACATGAAAGGAAAGGTTAATCAGACATTGGTCTAAATAAGGTAAGAATAGGTAAATCGAACAAAATAAGAAAGTATTAGTATCTTACATGAAAGGAAAGGTTAAAATCTATGTAAAGGGTATTAAAACTCTAATTTTGGGTAGACCATAAAGTCGGCAGAGAAACAAGGTCGAAATAATCACACTGTGTATAATGAGCATAGACAAGAGTTTTATTCGAAAAGCACAATGAATAGAAGTAGAGAAGATCTGAAACCCTAATTTTAGGAAGAATAAATTATTTGAAAGAAAAAACTATAGGAATAGCATAGATACTCATATATACACGAAAACATTACAAAAAAATACTCAAAATTAAGGAACCTTAACAGATCTGAAAAGATCCGGGGCATAATTTTAGGGTAATTAAGGTGAGGCGGAAAACCTTTTAAGGAATTCATGAAAAGATTCACAGATAGTCATGCGAAAACATAGATATATTTTTTAATGAAAATAAGTACCAAATCTCAGCAGATTTCAAAGGATCTAAACCCTAACTTTAGGGAAAAAATAAGGAATAAGCAAAAATCTCAGAGATTCAAACAATAAGGAGTCGGAGAAAGAACATAGATGGAAAGAGATGAAGATTTGAACCAGATTTGGTTCAAACCAAGAGTGATCCACTTTCTATGTTAGGAAAGTGATTATGTAACACCATAGAAAAGGAGCCGGATAGGGTAAGAAATCATTAGATGATTCCATATCTGGTTGGAATCAACGAGGATTTGGTGGGGATTTGGGATGACGGTGCTTAGGGTTGAGAGTGAACGAGGGGAGGTTCAGAGCATTCAGGGGCAGTGGGTTTGGGGTTATGAAGGATTAGGGTTGGGTTTGGTTAAGTTAAAAAAGGCTAGGGTGGTGTGGACCATCGATCTTAGAGATCAATGGTCCTGATTTAAGGGGTTTTCGGGTCAGATGCTTTAATTGGGTAGGGGTAATTGGTTATTGGGCTAGGTCCGAAATTATTTAGAAAGGAGCTAGATTTTAAATACCCAATTAAATAAGTAAAATAATTTATAAAAAATAATTAGTAAATAATAAAAATTTCATATGTACGTGAAAATGATTTAAAATAATTACTTAACATTATAAAACTATAAATGTCATTTTCTGTATAGATAATATAATTATGCATATGTATGGGCTATTATTGCAAAATGTGCAATTCTAACTAAAAGAATGAAAATGTAATTATGAAAAATGCAATTAAAATATTTAAGCACTATTTGGGCATAAATGATGAATTTAAATGATTCAATAATCGTAAAAAAATAATATAAGGGATAATTATAGGATATTTGTATAAAAATACATAAATAAATTGGTTTAAAGCCTTTAAAATTATAGAAATGCTTGTAAATGTTTGTAAATGCATGTGCACTATTTTTGAAAATATATGTGCATACTATAAATATATGAGAGAAAAATTGGGTAACAACAGGGGTCATGTGCAAGGTTTCAGTCAAATCCCAAGAAATCTCATCTGAAGGCTGCTAAAAGAATTTTGAGATATCTTAAGGGAACACACTACCTGGTCCTGTACTACCCCTCAGGTGACAATTTTAATCTTATTAGGTATGCTGGCACTGACTATGCAGGTTATCTTGTGGACATGAAAAGTACTTCTAGAATGACTCACTTTCTACGATCATGTCTCATCTCATGGGGCACAAGGAAGCAAAACTCAGTGGCTCTTTCAACAAATGAAGCAGAATATGTAGCTGTAGCTTCTTGTTTTGCTCAGCCCTTATGAATCAAACAACAATTGGAAGATTTTGGTGTGTACACTGACTGTGTAACTCTTCTATGTGATAACACCTGTATAAGGCCCCAGAAAATTTTGCTAAGTAATTTAGGATTTCATTGTACCACGTAGGATAATTAAAATATTTTATGTTATATTCACATTATGGGAATCAATTTGAGTTAGTAATTATCTGTATAATTGTTATGGTAAGTCATTTGGGGTCCAAGGAAAGGCCTAAGTCTAAGGAAAAATGGAAATGTTCATAATAGACTATGATTTCAAATGAGTTCGCACAAGTCCCTATTATGAATGAGCATATCTATATATGTATAAGGTTTTATGTAATGAACAACCTATAAAATGAAAGGTCTTTGAGTTTTATTTCCAATGCTTCAGACCGTTTGTCATTTGGACATTCCTATACAAAGTAATGATCAAATTATCAAAGGCTTGAAAAATGCGATCGCAAAACCATTATGCGGTCCGCATACTAGATTTGCGATCACAAATCTGGTCGCAAACGGGACAAGTGTAGCCCAGTTTTTGGCACCGAGTTTTGCGACGTGTTTTCGGCCCGCATACACATTATGTTGTCCGTTATGCGATCGCATACCCGGTTTCGGAGGGTTATTCTTCCAATTTTCATAACCCGACCCCATTGTAATATATAGTCTTTGGGGATTCATTTGAGGAATTCTCTTATGATTTTAGAGACAGTTGAGAGCATTTTAGAGAGAGAAGAAGGAACCCAACGTTTAAATCATCCAATCTTGCATCAATCTTCAAGAATCAAAGAACTCAATCACATGTTACTCATATAAGAGGTAAGGTTCTATACCATAGACTTCAATTTCGATTTTTGGGTATAAGATGGGATTATTAAGGTATGGTTCTTGGGTGTAATATCATTATGTATACATGCATGTACAAATTAGGTTTGAGGGAATATTGTTGAACATAAATAAGTAAAGATTGGGTTGGGGAATGAAAGAAGACTTGTAAAAGAGATTTGAAATCAAGATTGCTCAACTAGTATTTTATAAAATGCCCAAATGAGCTGAAACCATAAATACCTTTCTAATTTGTGTTCAATTCTTTTATGTATAAAAGTAGATTTGGATTGATAGAATTTCCGGAACGTCGTAGTAACTTAAGAAAAGCTTAAACAAGGTAAGTATGGCTAAACCCTCTCTTCTTAAAAATCGAGCTCCCATGGTGTCCATGCAAATATTGGAAGTCCAAAATTTGATGGATGTAGTACTTGTTATATTCAAGGGAATTGGTCAATATGCTATTCTTGGTAAATTGAGTATATGTGAAGAATGTTAATTATATGCTAAAATGCCTAGGCTTCAAGTCAAGTTTAAATTGAGATTGTTATGTCAAACTATGTAAAATCCTCTATGTATAAAGATGTTTGGAACATAACAAATGAATTTGGGAATTAGAGTGTGGCCAATGTGCCGAGAACTTGAATTATAATTGTGCTTGAAGATGCCATGCCAATGAAATTAGGAAGTATGAAACAAATTATGAAATGAGCCTTGAATCTGCTCTCCATAAATGACTTCAATAATAAAGTGCCCTAAAGGGTTGGTACACAATTTATGCCCATAAGTGGATGTTCGAGATAATGTTTTGCCTTAAAAGTACATCCAATATTATTCGAGTTGTTACCTACTTCGATGTTGAAATTGTGTATTGTTGTGATTGGAAAAGAGGACTCCAAGAATAATTATGGCTAGAATCGCATCTTTTAGAAATTGAGCTCCGTTGGTATTTATATGAATACGGTAATATTAAAGTTGAATTATTGTATTGATTATTGTTTCAAATGAATTTGGGGTTGTAACCTTATACACGTGAAAGATGTGTCTCAGTATGATTAATGTGCTATTCTTGATAATTTGAAAAGGGTGCAAGGAATATGAATTACGCATTGGAATACTTAGACCTTAACGTGAGATTGAAATTGCACATGTTATTCCATTTATGAAGTCTTATCTTTGCTTACAATTTAAATTGTTCTTGTTCGCACCTATTATCCTAAATTGCAAAGCTAACGTTGGAATTGGGAATGTGAAATGTTCCTAGTGCCAGAATGATGTAATAAGTTGTGGCCCCAAGTGCCTATGAAATGATGTATGTGAAACAAATTGATAAATGAGAGGGGAAAAATGCCTTAGTAAGGCGGCTCCGCTCAAGATAGGGGTAGTATTGTGAATGAATTCAGAAAAAAAAGGAAAATAAGATTGTGGTTGAAGTATATGTCTTAAAAGAGGCGATCTAGCCGATCGGGTCGAGATCGGACTCCGCTCAAGAAAGCGATGGTATTGTGAACAAAGGATGAATAGTGTGAAATGCCCCAAACTAAAGGCTATAGAAACACGATGTGAAAAATTGCATGATTATTTTATACTCATAATGTTGTGATCGTTTAATGATTTGGAGTTATACTTGTGATTTCATTATTTTTGTATGAAAAGAACATAAATTATGAAATGTGGCCAAGTTCCAAGTATAGTGTAAAGATTGCAGCCCAAAGTGCCGATGAATTCATATGTGAAACAAATATTGAAATGAGATGACTGATGGAAAAGGGAAAATGACTTGGTAAGACGGCCTAGCCGATCGGGCCGTGATCGGACGCCATGCCGCACACATGGTGGTATTATGCTGATGTTGAGATAGGACAGTGATAATAAAATTGTGATTGAGGTACACATCTCAAATAAGATGACCTAGATGATCGGGTCGAGATCGGACTCCGTGCTAAGATTCACGGTGGAATTTATATATATATATATATATATATATATATATTGCCACAGAAATTGTGATTAAAATTAGGAGTTGGTTATGATGTACATATTGTGAACAATGGTATTATGAACATTGGCATTGTGAATTATTGTGAACGATGATGAAAAGTGTTGAAATGTCCCAACCTAGAAGTATGGAAATTATGTGAAAGCTATATGATTCCTTTTATTTGATGATGTGGTGATTGTTTAAAGCTTTTGTTAAATTCTTATAATTTCTTTGTTCTTGTATGATAGTTCTTTCTAATTAGATGGTGTTTAGTTATGCATACTAGTGCTATTCGATGGCACTAATGTCCCTTTTTCCGGGGGCGCTACGTCTTTAAATGGATGTAGGTGTTTCTATAGTAGGCTGTGTTGCACGCATCTAGTGCCACATCATCCTTTTAGCTGACTAGGTGGGCTCCACTTTATTCCGGGGATTGTTTCATCTGTTATTCATGAACTTTGTATTAGAGGTATAGCCGGAGCCTTGTTGCCGGCATTTCCATATTACTCTTCAGCTGTATTTAGAGGCTTCGTAGACAGGTTGTGGGTGGTGTCAGTTATTGGAATTAAATAGAAAAAAAATGATGTTTGGAAAAGATGTATAGAACATGTATATGTTTAAATTTATGAACAAAGTTGCTAATGGAAGTGAAATGGAAATCGTTAAAGACTTTTTTTATAGAATTTGGTTCATGATATCTATTTCCTCTTTATTCAAAGATTGGGTAGTATGTATGAAATCTATCAGGCTTGCTCAGTCGGGTATACTCGGTTGAGCGCCAGTCGTGCTTCTCAGATTTTGGGGCGTGACAAAATTGGTATCAGATCCTAAGGTTTTAAAGTGTCCAGGGATGTCTCGGAGCCATGTCTAGTTGAGCCCTTCTTATCGGTGTATTGTCGACCACGTCTATAAGTTTGAGGCTATTCGGATATTTAGGAATTTCACCCTTATTTGATACTCCAGATCATGCAGTACAGCTCAAGATAGGGAGCTAATTCCCATTTTATGTCTTAATCTCAAGATGAGTAATTCATGATTTTTGGAAGTAGTAAGGAGGGAATAACCCCACCATTGAATCTGGGGGAGATTCACAAGAGTTTGTTAGAAGAATGTATCGAGCCATGGAGGCATTAGTAGAACTTGTTACTATGAGGAGTACCCTTGTTCCTATTAATGTAACTGCATCACCAGATAATGTAGTATATTTGTATGTCACCAATGTGCTTTAGGGATATGGAGTCAAGGGGCATCGATTCAGCTATTGCCCTATCAACCTAAGGTCACCAAGTAAGTCACTACTTACCACAACAAACGTACCCTTGTTGTATATGTACATCCATATGGAAGGGTCCTCAACAACATGGTCTTAATAAGATACGAGTCACAAAAACTTGTGTATAACTACTCCTTGAAGAAAACATATTGTTCATGAATCCACTCTATCACAAAATCTCCTATTTACATCCTCTTGTGGAATTAAGTTCTATAAATACGTCCTTGAATGGAGTTGTAACTCTGGGATTAATACTTCCAACTTTCTTTCCTAAATTCTCAACAGGGACTATATTCAATGAATTTGTTACAAAATCTTTTTATGGACAACGTATGCTCATTTGTGCTTATGCATGCACCTTCGTGAAGTTTACCTATGTGGTGTAATGTAAAGTTCCATATAAAGCATCCCAGTGTTGCGATCCTTCTCGAGTCACTCTTTTACTCATTGGTGTATATCGCTTATATGGTCTGAATAGTCACTCTACTCTTTTTCGAGTATCATCATGAAACCTTTTCACTGTTTAGTAATATGAGAGTATATCCCACCTCTTATCTTATGTGTACGTGTCAAATGAAGGGGTCGTTTTTTAGTATAGAATTTCTAAGAAATTTGAGAATTTTACGAATCTATCACAGGAAGATCATTTGTTTGCCCATCTTGGTATGACTTTCATGTCCACTAAGATCATTCCTTAGTAAGAAGCTCACTTTGTTCCTAGTATTGTGGTGGTCATGGTGTGGTTGTGTATTGCTGTCTAGTAGTTGATATAGCTGAAACATGTATCCTCATGTCAAATGTTTACTTTCTCCATGTATTCTTTGTTTTCACATGTCTATGTCGAAGAAGGTAGTTGAAGATCCTTTGTGTATCATTTTGATGGAAATTGCTAAAGGTGGAGGTAATGGATAGTTGTCTTATGAGAGGTATCTAGTCTTCATCCTTGTTAGGTAAGTTTGGAGGTTGGGGATTATTTCCATGAATATGTTATGGCAAAGCTTGTGGGTCGAGGAGGCCACCACGATGGCCAAAACTATCATGGAAGGAAAATATTCTCGCTTGATTGTATATCAATAAGCTTTGATTTGAAAAGTGCCTTATAGGTGTTATGATTTAAAAATGTGCAGTCCATGTCCAAGTATCATCGTGATAATGAGGAGCTTATAATGGTAAGGTTCGTGTTATTGATATATACATTGTGGTGCTTTGTCTAGTTATGGATGAGTTTTTAGGATGGTTTTGGTGGTTCTCTGGAAGGTGGATAATCCTAGTTACAAAGGAGACTCTGCTGAAATTTCTTAAAAATTTGGGAGTTAGTCAAAATTTAGGGACCTGAGGTAGGTGAGAAAAGGGATATATTTTTTTAAGCATTTAGGGCGGACTCTACTCCTCATTCGAGGGCGAATGATCCTGGGGGGGGGGGAGAATGTAAGGCACTGGAAAATTTCGCTAAGTAATTTAGGATTTCGTGGTACCACGTAGGCTAATTATAATATTTTATGTTCTATTTACTTGATGGGAATCAGTTTGAGTTGGTAAATACATGTATAAGTCTTATGGTAAGTCATTTGGGGTCCAAGGAAAGGCCTAAGTCTAAGGAAAATTGGAAATCTTCATAGTAGGAAAAGATTTCACATGAGATCACACAAGTCTCTACTTTGAATGAGTATATCTATATATGTATACGGTTTTATGTAATGAATAACCTATCAAATGAAAGGTCTTTGAGTCTAGTTTTCAACGCTTTAAACCGTTCTTCATTTGGACATTCCTACACAAAGTTATGATCAAATTAACAAAGGCTAGAAAAATGCGATCTTGTGTCAGATATGCGATCGCAAAACTATTATGAGGTCCGCATACTTGATTTGCGATGGCAAATCTGGTCGCAAACTGGACCACTGTAGCCCAGTTTTGGGCATTGAGTTTTGCAACGTGTTTGTG
Organism: Nicotiana glauca; assembly: GCA_026770625.1. Taxonomy (NCBI): domain Eukaryota; kingdom Viridiplantae; phylum Streptophyta; class Magnoliopsida; order Solanales; family Solanaceae; genus Nicotiana; species Nicotiana glauca. Next base: position 104,565 of record MU786341.1, read on the forward strand.
GCTCGCATACCCGTTATGCAGTCCATTATGCGATCGCAGACCCGGTTTCGGAGGGTTATTCTTCCTGTTTTCATAACCCGACCCCATTTTAATATATAGTCTTTGGGGCTTCTTTCGGGTCATTCTCTACTAATTTTAGAGAGAGTTGAGAGCATTTTAGAGAGAGAAGGAGGAACCCAACATTCAAATCATCCAATCTTGCATCAATCTTGAAGAATCAAATAACTCAATCATCTACGAGGTAAGGTTCTATACCCTATAGTTCAATTTCGAGTTTGGGTATAAGATGGGTTTAGTAAGGTATGGTTCTTGGGTTTAATAGCATTATGTATACATGCATGTAAAAATTAGGGTTGTGAGAATATTGTTGAACATAAATAAGTAAAGATTGGGTTGGGGAATGAAGGAAACCTTGTAAAAGAGATTTGAAATCAAGATTGCTCAACTAGTATTTGATAAAATGTCCAAATGATCTTAAACAATGAATACATTTCTAATTTGTGTTCAATTCTATTATGTATCAAAGTAGATTGGTGTGACGACCCGGCCCGTCGTCACGTGATTTACTGCCCCATTTCCCCTATATTATGTTGCTCCATGTTTCAATATCAGTATTTGAGTTGATCGGGTAGAATTAGATTGGTTTTAGTTGGAAATAAGGCACTTAGCCTCTTAGAAGGAAGCTTGTTTTAGAAAAAGTCAACTGGAAGTTGACTATATGGTTAGAGGGCTCACATGTAAATTCTGGTGATTCGGTTAGCTTCAGGGGTTGATTTGTGACTTGGGAGTGCGATCAGAATTGAATTTGGAGGTCCGGTGTAGAATTAGGCTTGAATTGGCAAAGTTTGAATTTTGGCGAATTTCGATTGATAGGTGAGATTTTGATCCGAGGCTCGGAATGGAATTTCGAGAGTTGCTATAGCTCCGTTAGGAAATTTTGGGTATATGCGCAAAATTTCAGGTCAATCAGACGTCGTTTGGTCTGATTTTTGATTGAATGTGTGTTTTGGAAGAATTTGATAAAACTTAGGCTTGAATCTGTGGTGAATTGATGATTTTTGTGTTGTTTGGCGTGTTTTGATAATTGGAACAAGTTTGAATAACGTAATGGGATGTATTGGTATTTTTGGTTGAGGTCCCGGGGGCCTCAGTGTGATTATGGATGGCTAACGGGAAGAAATTTGGAGTTTGGAGACTGCTGAAGGGTTCTGGTATCTGGTGTTTTCGCTTCTGCGGAAATGGACCGCAGAAGAGGTTCCGGAGAAGCGAAAGGGGATTCGCAGAAGCGGAACATTGAGTTTGGGCAGCTTCCGCAGAAGCTGGCGCTTGGACCGCATAGGCGGTCTCGCTTTTGCAAAAAATGGACCGCAGAAGTGATCCTCCGAAAAATGAAGGAAATGGCAGAAGCGGAAGAAAATCCGCAAAAACGGAAGTCGCAGAAGCGGAAATAGGCGTGGGTAGAGTGGTTAAGTTCTGGAAATGGGACTTCGTTCCCATTTTCCATTTGTAACGATTTGGAGCTCGGATAAGGTGATTTTTGGGCAGATTTTCATAGAGAACAACGGGGTAAGTGTTCTTAACTAAATTTTGGTTATATTACTCGAATTTATTGCAAGTTTTGTCGATAATCCGTGAATTTAAGGGAGAAAAGCTTAAAAACCCTCTTGGACATTTTTGAGGATTTGAAGGTCGAAACGATATGAGAAATAATTAAATTTGGTATGGTTAGACTCGTGGCGAGATAAGAATCCGTTGATGTTAATTTTATAATTTTTTGAGTAGCGGACCCGGGGCTCGGGTTTTGCCAACTTCGTGTTTTTGGGTGTTTTTCGAGTTCTTTCGATTGGGTTATATTCCCTTAGCCTATTGTAATGTATTCGTTGTGGTTTTGGCCAAATTCGACATGCTGGGAGGTCGATACGATAGGAAAGGGCATAGCGAAGTAGTATTTGGCCGGCTAGAGGTGAGTAATAGATGTAAATGCTGCTCTGAGGGTTTGAAACCCCGGACTTTCACATCGTAACGCTATATTGTGACACGCATTCTACGTCGAGTGCGGGGTCATTTACTATTGGGGATTGTGACTTGGTCCATCCTGAGTGATATTTATACTATACTAGTGATTGATACATATACTTTATTGATGTTATTTGGGCTTGTTGCCATGTTTTGGGGCCTTGTGCCGATTTGTAGAATCCTTCGGGGATCGATATTACTGTTTTAGCATATTTTTGCATTCATTTGAACTCAGTCCAAGGTTTTAAATACTGTTTTGCAAACTTATCCATATTTCTAAGTTTTGAAAACTCAAATGATATTTTAAATGTTATTTCGGGCTGAGAACTACTATTTTATAAATGCCCAAGGGGATTATGATGTTCTCTGGACTGATTATGGGTGGCTCGGGCTGCGCGTCGTAGTAGTGACTTAAAATAGTGGTAATAATGACGCTGTGTGATGTGACTTGAAAAGTGGTAACAATGGCACTGTGTGACATAAATTGGCCAGGTAACAATGACTGACCAGGACTTGATTGATGCCACGAGATTGCTTCTTATTGTGCTTGGGCTGTAGGCGCCCCTCCGGTGTCTGTACACACCCCAAGTGAGCGCCGTCGACAATAAATGATTATAGGTGACTCGGGCTGCGCGCCGCAGTTGGTATTGGAATGTACCATCATATGCATTACATTGCATTCATGCATTTATATCTTAAATTATTGTTCAGTTGTTCAGTTCCATACATTGCCGTATATTTGGATTATAGCTTACCTTGTGTATTTACTGTGTTTTCTTACTTTCGGACTGTATTTATTTTTATTACTCACTGGGTCGAAGTACTCACTTTACTCCCTGCACGTTGTGTGCAGATCCAGGGCATTCACAGGCTGAGTGAGCTTTGACTAGAGTTCCAGAGGCATTCTCCGAGAGTATTCGAAGTAGCTGCATGGCGTTCCCAGACGAAGATTCTCCCATCTCTATCTTTACATTATGTATTTCTAGCTTTTAGACAGACTTGTATTAGGATTATAACTTTGTATTTAGAGGCTCATGATCGTGACATCGGGTCCTAGTGGGACTATATTATGTATTCTGGTAATTTCCGCACTTTATCAGTAATTCTAGGCTTTTAATATACTGTGTTACTTATCTAGAATTTGTTTAATTATTGGGAATTGTGGTAACAAGGTCGGGCTTTCCTAGTACGGTGCCGGGCGCCATCATGATCGAGTTGGGGTCGTGACAATTTGGTATTAGAGCCTAGGTTACTTGGTCTCGCGAGTCATGAGCCGGTTTCGTAGAGTCTCACGGATCGGTGCGGAGACGTCTCTACTTATCCGCGGGAGGCTGCAGAACCTTTAGGAAAATTTTATATTATTGGAATTCTTATCGTGCAACTTTGTTGATCCAAGAACTAAAATATGTTATTCTATTCTCTCGCAGATGGCGAGAACACGTGCTACCGGACTTGGCGGACGACCACAATTACCACCTACTGAGGCTACTAGAGGTCGTGGACGCAGTCGTGGTCGAGGTCGTGGTCGAGGTAGAGCCACAGGGGCAGCACCTGTTGACCTACCAATTGCCCCGGCTCAGGATCAGGCTCCAGCTGTAGAGACTCTAGCAGCACCTGCTCAGGCACCAGCTGTGCCTATTGTGATTCCGGGTCTTTAGGAGGCCGTAGCTCAGATTCTATCGGTTTGCACTGGCCTGGCTCAGGCAGTCTCAGCCTCTACTGCAGTAGCTATTTCACGGGCCGGGGGAGGCAATCAGAACCGCGCTGCTCGCACACCTGAGCCGGTAGTGCAGAGGTTGCAGACACCAGAGGCACCCCCAGTTCATCAGGTTGCCCAGTTCAGCCGGTTGCACCGGTTCAGGATGTTATGGTTCTAGTTATGCCAGACGATGAGCAGCGTCGTCTTGAGAGGTTCAGCAAACTTTCACCTCCTACTTTCAGTGGTGCTCAAAGCGAGGATACCCAAGGTTTTGTCGACAAGTATCGACGTATGCTGCGGACAGTAGGGATCTTGGAGACTAGCGGTGTATCATTTACTACTTTCCAGTTATAAGGAGCAGTCTTCACCTGGTGGGAGGCATATGAGCGGCATAGGCCGGTAGGTGCATCACCTTTGTCATGGCAGGAGTTCTCCACTCTCTTTCTGGAGAAGTAGGTACCGCAGTCTCAGAGGGAGGAGCGGCGTCGGCAGTTTGAGTATCCTCGTCAGGGAGATATGACCGTGTCTCAGTATGAGATGAGATTCTCGGAGTTGGCTTGTTATGCTCCATGGATGGTCCCGACAGATCGGGAGAGGATTAGGAGGTTTGTGGACGGACATATCTATCCCATCCGTATCCTAATGGCTCGCGAGAGGATTTTGAGTCATACTTTTGAGGATGCAGTTGATATTGCTCGAGATATTGAGGTGGATCGCCGTCAGGAGAGAGATGAGTGGAAGGCCAAGAGGCCTCGTGGATCAGTTAGCTACAGTGGTGCTCTGTCTATGGGCTAGTTTCAGCAGAGCATAGGTCGTTCTTACAGTCGTCATTAGTCGGCTCGTCTTGAGTATCGTGCAGCGTCTTCAGGCCGTGGTCACCAGGGATTTTAGCAGGGTCAGTCTTCTCTGAGTGCCCTGCGGGCACAGAGTTCATCTTATGATCCTTCAACTTAGGGTTCTTCGGCGCCGAGTTCATCAGCTACTCACTCTGGTGCGAGGGTTCCCATCAGTCCCCTTCTCCAGCACCTGGTAGTTGCTACGAGTGCGGCGAGTTTGGTCATATAAAGAGGTATTGTCCTCGGCTTCGTGGTAGTCAGTCTCAGCAGAGGGATCAACCCTCGTCTTCTGGTCTAGTTTTTTCTTCATCTGCCAAACCAGCTAGGGAGGAGGCCAGGTAGCCAGGGGTCACCCCAGGGGCACAGGTCGATCAGGCGGTGGTCAGGCTCAATTCTATGCTCTTCAGGGCCGGTCAGATGCTATTACTTCGGATGCTGTTATCACAGGTATTATTTCAGTCTGCCATAGGGATGCCTCAGTTTTATTTGACCCCGGTTCTACTTATTTCTATGTATACTTCATACTTTGCTCATCATTTCGATACGAAACGAGGGTGTCTTGCTTTACCTGTGCACATATCTACCCCGGTGGGCGATACTATTATTGTGGACCAAGTGTATCGGTCCTGTCTTGTACTATTGGGGGTCTGGAGACCCGAGTTGACTTGTTGTTGTTGAGCATGGTAGATTTTGATGTTATTCTGGGCATGGACTGGCTATCTCCGTGCCATGCTATTCTAGACTGTCACGCCAAGACAGTCACATTGGCTATGCCGGGTGTTCCAAGGATTGAGTGGCGTAGCATGACAGACTATGTCCTAGTACGGTGGTTTCCTTCCTAAAGGCCCAACGGATGGTTGGGAAGGGTTGTCTATCGTATTTGGCTTTTGTGAGAGATGTTGGAGCTGGGACTCCTAACCTTGATTCTATTCCAGTGGTGAGGGATTTTCCAGATGTGTTTCTAGCGGACCTGCCGGGCATGCCACCGGACAGGGACATTCATTTCGGCATCGATCTGGTGCCGAGCACTAAGCCTATATCTATTCCTTCCTATCGTATGGCACCAGCTGAGTTAAAGGAATTGAAGGAGCAGCTTCAGGAACTCCTAGTTAAGGGGTTTATTCGTCCTAGTGTGTCACCATGGGGTGGACCGATCCAATTTGTGAAAAAGAAAGATGGCACAACGAGAATGTATATTGACTACAAGCAGCTGAACAAGGTGACAGTGAAGAATAAGTATCCACTACCCCGTATTGATGATTTGTTTGATCAGCTCCAGGGAGAAAGGGTATTCTCGAAGATTGACCTCCATTTAGGCTATCACCAGCTGAAGATTAGGGATTCTGATATTATGAAGACAGCTTTCAGGACGAGATATGGGCATTTTGAGTTTCTAGTTATGTCTTTTGGGCTGGCTAATGCCCAGCTGCGTTCATGCACTTGATGAACAACGTGTTCCGACCTTATCTAGATTCATTTATGATTGTGTTTATTGATGACATCCTGGTGTACTCGCGTAGCCAGGAGGAGCATGCTCAGTATTTGGGAGTAGTATTATAGAGATTGAGGGAGGAGAAGCTTTATGCAAAGTTCTCCAAGTGTGAGTTCGGGCTTGGGTCTGTGGCTTTTCTAGGACACGTGGTGTCCAGTGATGGTATTCAGGTTGATCCGAAGAAGGTAGAGGTGGTGCAGAGTTGGCCTAGACTGACTTTAGCCACGGAGATTCGTAGTTTCCTTAGGTTGGCAGGGTATTATCGTCGGTTTGTTCAAGGATTTTCTTCTATTGCATAGCCCTTTACCGAGTTGACTCAGAAGAGTGCTTCATTCGTGTGGTCTATGAAGTGCGAGGAGAGCTTTCAGAAGCTCAAGACAACTTTGACCACGGCTCCAGTGTTGGTATTACCATCAACTTTAGGTTCTTACACTGTGTATTATGATACTTCTAGAGTTAGGATCGGATGTGTGTTGATGCAAGAGGGTAGAGTTATTGCATATGCTTCTCGTCAGCTGAAGCCCCATGAGAAGAACTACCTTGTACATGATTTGGAGTTGGCTGCTATAGTTCATGCTTTGAAGATTTGGAGGTACTACTTATATGGCGTATCTTGTGAGGTGTATACCGATCATCGCAGTCTTCAGCATTTGTTCAAACAGAAGGATCTTAATTTGAGGCAGCGGAGATGGCTTGAGTTGCTCAAGGATTATGACATTACCATTTTATATCATCCGGGGAAGGAGAATGTAGTGGCTGATGCTTTGAACCGGAAGGCAGTGAGTATGGGTAGTTTGGCGTATATTCTAGTTGGGGAGAGGCCCTTTGCAGTTGATGTTCAGGCTTTGGCCAATCGGATGGTGAGGCTAGATATTTCGGAGCCTAGTTGGGTGTTGTCTTGTGTGGTTTCTCGGTCTTCCTTGTATGACCGCATTAGAGAGCACCAGTATGATGATCCATATTTGCTTGTCCTCAAGGACAGGGTTCAGCATGATAATGCTAGGGATGTGACTATTGATAGTGATGGTGTGTTGAGGATGCAGGGCCGGATTTGTGTGCCCAATGTGGATGGGCATCGGGAGTTGATATAGAAGGAGGCCCACAGCTCGCGGTACTCTATTCATCCAGGTGCCGCGAAGATGTATCAGGATTTGAGACAGTATTACTGGTGGATGAGAATGAAGAAGGATATTGCGAGTTATGTAGCTCGGTGTCTCAACTGTCAGTAGGTCAAATATGAGAATCAAAGGCCCGGTGGTGTACTTCAGCGCATAGATATTCCCGAGTGGAAGTGGGAGAGGATTACTATGGACTTTGTGAGTGGTCTCCCTCGGACATCGAGGAAGTTTGATTCGATTTAGGTGATTGTAGATTGGCTGACCAAGTCCGCGCACTTCATTCCGGTGTGTACTACCTATTCTTCGGAGCGGTTAGCAGAGATTTTCATCCGAGAGATTGTACGGTTGCATGGGGTCCCAGTTTCCATCATATCAGATAGGGGTACTCAGTTTACTTCTCAGTTCTGGAGGAGTTTTCAGCGAGAGTTGGGTACACAGGTAGATATGAGCACAACGTTTCATCCTCAGATGGACGGGCAATTCGAGCGTACCATTCATATTTTAGAGGACATGTTGCGTGCCTGTATTATTGACTTTGGAGGTTCTTGGGTTGATTTCTTGCCTCTTGCAGAGTTTGCTTACAACAACAGCTATCAATCCAACTTTCAGATGGCGCCATACGAGTCCTTTTATGGGAGACGGTGTAGATCTCCGATTGGTTGGTTTGAGCCTGACGAGGCTAGGTTATTGCGGACTGAGTTAGTCCAGGATGCCTTAGATAATGTGAAAGTGATCCAGGAGAGACTTCATACAGCTCAGTCGTGTCAGAAGAGTTATGCGAACCGGAAGGTCCGAGATGTATCTTATATTGTGGGCGAGAAGGTCTTGTTGAAGGTTTTGCCTATGAAGGGCGTCATGCGGTTTAGGAATAAAGGGAAGTTGATTCCGAGGTTCATTAGCCCTTTTGAGATACTTAGGAGGATTTGGGAGGTGGCCTATATGCTTGCCTTGCCACCCAGCCTGTCGGGAGTTCATCCAGTATTCCAGGTATCTATGCTCCGGAAGTATGTTGGGGACCCTTATCATGTGTCGGACTTCAGTACAGTAAAGTTGGATGATAATTTGACCTATGATGTGGAGCCAGTGGCTATTTAGGGTTGTCAGGTTTGGAGATTGAGGTCAAAGGATATAGCATCGGCGAAGGTGCAGAGGAGAGGTCGGCCCGTGGAAGAGGCCACTTGGGAGACTGAGTGGGAGATGCGGAGCAGATATCCTTACTTCTTTGAGATCCAGGTATGTTTCTTGACCCGCTCGAGGACGAGCGTTTGTTTTAATTGGGGAGGATGTGACGACCCGGCCCATCTTCACGTGAGTTACCGCCCCATTTCCCACATATTGTGTTGCTCCATGTTTCAATATTAGTATTTGAGTTGATTCGGTAGAATTAGATTGGTTTTAGTTGAAAATAAGGCACTTAGCCTCTTAGAAGGAAGCTTGTTTTGGAAAAAGTCAACTGGAAGTCGACTATATGGTTAGAGGGCTCGGATGTGAATTTCGGTGATTCGGATAGCTTCGGGGGTTGATTTGTGAGTTGGGAGTGTGATCGAAATTGAATTTGGAGGTTCGATGTAGAATTAGACTTGAATTGGCGAAGTTTGAATTTTAGCGAATTCCAGTTGATAGGTGAGATTTTGATCTGAAGGTCGGAATGGAATTTCGAGAGTTGCTGTAGCTCCATTAGGTGATTTTGGGTATGTGTGAAAAATTGCAGGTCATTCGGACATCGTTTGGTCGGCTTTTTGATCGAATGTGAGTTTCGGAAGAATTTGATAAAACTTAGGCTTGAATCCGTGGTGAATTGATGATTTTTGTGTTGTTTGGCGTGTTTTGATAATTGGAACAAGTTTGAATAAAGTTATGGGATGTATTGGTATTTTTGGTTGAGGTCCCACGGTCCTCGGGGTGATTTCGGATGGCTAACAGGAAGAAATTTGGAGTTTGGAGACTGCTGAAGGGTTCCGGTATCTGGTGTTTTCACTTCAGCGGAAATGGACCGCATAAGTGGTTTCGCAGAAGCGAAAGGGGAGTCGCAGAAGCGGAACATGGAGTTTGGGCAGCTTCCGTAGAAGCGGACGCTTGGACCGCATAGGCGGTCTCGCTTTTGCGAAAAATGGACCGCAGAAGCGGTCCTGGGCAAAATGAGGGAAACCCTAGAAGCGGAAGTCGCAGAAGCGACATTTTGATCGCGGAAGCGGAAATAGGCGTGGGCAGAGTGGTTATGTTCTGGAAATGGGACTTCGTTCCCAATTCCAATTTGTAACGATTTGGAGCTCGGATAAGGCGATTTTTGGGTAGATTTTCATAGAGAACAACGGGGTAAGTGTTCTTAACTAAATTTTGATTATATTACTCGAATTTATTGCAAGTTTTGTCGATAATCCATGAATTTAAGGGAGAAAAGCTTAAAACTCCTCTTGGACATTTTTGAGGATTTGAAGGTCGAAACGATATGAGAAATAGTTAAATTTGGTATGGTTAGACTCGTGGCGAGATAAGGAATCCGTTGATGTTAATTTTATTATTTTTTGAGGAGTCGACCCGGGGCTTGGGTTTTGCCAACTTCGTGTTTTTGGGTGTTTTTCAAGTTCTTTCGATTGCATTATATTCCCTTAGCCTATTCTAATGTATTAGTTGTGGTTTTGGCCGGATTCGATGCGCGAGAAGGTCGATACGAGAGGAAAGGGCATCGCGGAGTAGTATTTGGCCGGCTAGAGGTGAGTAATAGATGTAAATGTTTCTCTGAGGGTTTGAAACCCCATAATTTCACATCGTAACGCTATATTGAGGCGTGACACACGTTCTACATCGAGTGCGGGGTCATTTACTATTGGGGATTGTGACTTGGTCCATCCTGAGTGATATTTATACTATACTGGTGATTGGTACATATACTTTATTGATGTTATTTGGGCTTGTGGCCATGTTTGGGGCCTTGTGCCAATTTGTAGTATCCTTTGGGGTTCGATATTACTGTTTTAGCATATTTTTGCATATCATTTGAACTCAGTCCAAGGTTATACATACTGTTTTGCAAACTCAGCCATATTTCTACGTTTTGAAAACTCAAATGATATTTTAAATGTTATTTCGGGTTGAGAACTACTATTTTATAAATGCCCAAAGGGCTTATGATGTTTTTTGGACTGATTATGGGTGGCTCGGGCTGTGCAGCGCAGCAGTGACTTGAAACAATGGTAACAATGACGCTGTATGATGTGACTTGAAACAGTGGTAACAAATTGCACTGTGTGATATAAATTGGACATGTAACAATGACTGACCAGGACTTGATTGATGCCACGAGATGGCTTGTTATTGCGTTTGGGCTGTAGGAGCCCCTCCGGAGTCTGTACACACCCCCAGTGAGCGTCGTCGACAATAAATGATTATGGGTGACTCGGGCTGCGCGCCGCAGTGGGTACAGGAATGTACCATCATATGCATTACATTACATCTCATTCATGCATTTGTATCTTAAATTGTTGTTCAGTTGTTTTCCATACATTGCTGTATATTTCGATTATAGCTTACCTTGTGTATTTACTGTGTTTTCTTACTTTCGGACTGTATTTATTTTTATTACTCACTGGATCGGAGTACTCACTTTACTCCCTGCACCTTGTGTGCAGATCCAGGGCATTCACAGGCTGAGTGAGCGTTGACCAGAGTTCCAGAGGCATTCTCCGGGAGTATTCGAGGTAGCTGCATGGCGTTCGCAGTCGAAGATTCTCCCTTCTATCTCTATCTTTACATTCTGTATTTCCAGCTTTTAGACAGACTTGTATTAGGATTATAACTCTGTATTTAGAGGCTCATGATCGTGACATCGGGTCCTAGTGGGACTATATTATGTATTCTGGTAATTTCCGCACTTTATCAGTAATTCTAGACTTTCAATATATTGTGTCAATTATCTGGAATATGTTTATTTATCGGGAATTATGGTAACAAGGTCGGGCTTGCCTAGTAGGGTCTGGGCGCCATCACAACCGGGTTGGGGTCGTGACAATTGGGATTGCTAGAACTTCTAGAACGTCATAGTAACTTAAGGAAAGCATAAACAATGTAGGTATGGCTAAACCCCCTCTTCTTACAAATCGAGCTCCCATGGTGTACATGCAAATATTGTAAGTCCAAAATTTGATTGACTTAGTACTTTTTATATTCAAGGGAATTGGTCAATATGCTATTCTTGGTAAATTGAGGATATGTGAAGAATGTGAACTATGTGCTAAAATGCCTAGGTTTCAGGTCAAGTTTAAATTGAGATTGTTATGCCAAACTATGTGAAATTCTCTATGTATAAAGATGTTTGGAACAAAACAAATGAATTTGGGAATTAGAGTGTGGCCAACGTGCCGAGAACTTGAATTATAATTGTGCTTGAAGATGCCATGCCTATGAAATTTGGAAGTATGAAACAAATTATGAAATGAGACTTGAATCTACTCTCCATAAATGACTTCAATAATAAAGTGACCTAAAGGGTTGGTACACAATTTATGCCCATAAATGGATGTTCGAGATAATGTTTCTGCCTTAAAAGTACATCAAATATTATCGGAGTTGTTACCTACTTCGATGTTAAAATTGTGTATTGTTGTGATTGGAAAAGAGGACTCCAAGAATAATTATGGCTGGAATCTCGTCTTTTAGAAATTGAGCTCCGTTGGTATTTATATGAATACGGTAAGATTAAAGTTGAATTATTGTATTGATTATTGTTTCAAATGAATTTGGGGTTGTAACCTTATCACGTGAAAGGTGTGTCTCAATATGATTAATGTGCTATTCTTGATAATTTGAAAAGGGTGCAAGGAATATGATTTGTGCATTAGAATACTTAGGCCTTAACATGAGATTGAAGTTGCACATGTTGTTCCATTAATGAAGTCTTATCTATGCTTACAATTTAAATTGTTCTTGTGCGCACCTATTATCCTAAATTGCAAAGCTAACGTTGGAATTGGGAATGATGTGAAATGTGCCTAGTGCCAGAATGATGTGATAAGTTGTGGCCCCAAGTTCCTATGAAATGATATATATGAAACAAATTGATTAATCAGAGGGGAAAAATGCCTTGGTAAGGCGGCCTAGCCGATCGGGCCGAGATCGCACTCCGCTCAAGATAGCGGTGGTATTGTGAATGAATTCCGGAACAAAGGGAAAATGAGATTGTGATTGAAGTATATGTCGCAACTGAGGCGACCTAGCCGATCGGATCGAGAACGGACTCTGCTCAAGAAAGCAATGATATTGTGAACAAATGATGAATAGTGTGAAATGCCCCAAACTAAAGGCAATGGAAACACGATGTGAAAATTGTATGATTCTTTTATATTGATAATGTTGTGATCGTTTAAAGCTTTGGAGTTATACCTGTGATTTCATTATTTTTGCATGAAAAGAACTTAAATTATGAAATGCGGCCGAGTTCCAAGTATGATGTAAAGATTGCGGCCCAAAGTGTTGATGAATTGATATGTGACACAAATATTGAAATGAGATGATTGATGGAAAAGGGAAAACGTCTTGGTAAGACGGCCTAGCCGATCAGGCCGTGATCAGATGCCATGCCACACACATGGTGGTATTATGCTGATGTTGAGATATGACAGTGATAATGAAATTGTGATTGAGGTACACGTCTCAAATAAGAAGACCTAGATGATCGGGTCGAGATCGGACTCCATGCTAAGATTCACGATAGAATTTTTATATATATTGGCACAGAAATTGTGATTGAAATTTAGAGTTGGTTATGATGTACATATTGTGAACAATGGTATTATGAACATTGACATTGTGAATTATTGTGAACGATGATGAAAAGTTTTGAAATGTCCCAACCTAGAAGTATGGAAATTATGTGAAAGCTATATGATTCCTTTTATTTGATGTTCTGGTGATTGTTTAAAGCTTTTGTTGAATCCTTATGATTGCTTTGTTCTTATATGATTGTTCTTTCTAACTAGATGGTGTTTACTTGTACATACTAGTGTTTTTCGATGGCACTAACGTCCCTTTTCCGGGGCGCTACATTATTTTAAATGGATGTAGGTGTTTCTATAGTAGGCAGTGTTGGAGGTAGCTTGTGCCGCATCATCCTTTCAGCTGACTTGGTGGGACCCACTTCAATTCGGGGACTGTTTCATCTGTTTATTCATGTACTTTGTATTCGAGGTATAGCCGGAGCCCTGTTGCCGGCATTTCCATATTACTCTTCAGCTATATTTAGAGGCTCCGTAGACAGGTTGTGGGTGGTGTTAGGTATTGGAATTAAATAGAAAAAAAATGATGCTTGGAAAAGTTGTATAAAACATGTATATCTTCAAATTTATGAACGAAGTTTCTAATGGAAGTGAGATGAAAATCGTTAAAGACTTATTCATAGAATTTGGTTAATGATGTATATTTCCTCTTTAATCAAAGATTGGGTAGTATGTATGAAACCTATCAGGCTTTCTCAGTCGGGTTTAATCGGTTGAGCACCGGTTGCGCTCCTCAGATTTTGGGGCGTGACAACCAGTGCACTCGACTTGGTCAAGAACCCTGTTTAACACAAAAGAACCAAGCACATTTATGTGAGATATCATTTTCTGAGGGACAATGTGGAAAAATGCCTTATCTGTATGAAGTTCTACAGTACTTGCATATATCTTCGCCAAAGCATTGAGTAGAGAACATTTTGAAAGAAATAGGCTGGAACTGGGGCTAATGAAGCCTAATTGAGAACCTGCTTCCTATGAGTTGGCTATGAAAGTCACCTTCAGGTAACATTAGCTAAAGTGTTTTCCGGGCAAGTCTAACTCACTTCAATACCGTTACAGGTAGACACACATGATGATTATAGAAGATGTAGATGCACTGCATGGGTGGTAAAAGAGGATTGAAAATTTCAAATACAAGTCAAGAACCTGGTTTTTGTACCATAGGATAGTAGTCTTGTGCATATTTTTCATACATATCATAAAAGGATGTAAAACGTCAAGTGCCACGTGATCACCTTTTCAGACCCTGTTGTCACGTCTTTTCATTTCAAATCCTTTCACCTCCCTCTGAAATGTTGCAAATCCCCACACACTACCGCCATTTCAGAACTAATTTCACACTCTCTCTCTCTCTCATAATTGTCTTGTCCCATTAAACGATCATACTCCTCTCTTCAGTATTTCCCCAAAAAATTCTCAACTGTATCTTTGCAATGGCTGAAAATCACTCGATTATCCCTTCCTTAGTTAAGAACACCCCAAACAAAACCCTTGATTCTTCCGTACCTGATGAACCCTCTCTCACCATTCATATCTCAACTACTGAAAATACCTCTGAACCAGATTTCCATACACCCTCTAGTTATCATACGACTCTCTCAGACCTCTCTCTCACTCTAAATGATAAGAACTCAGAAACTTCAAAATTTGATAGTCCTTCATCTCTATCGGCTGAAATTCTCACCGGCCAAAATAAGGGTGGAGAACAGGGTAAAATTTTGCAGATTGTAGAGGTCTAAGCGGTTAGTGTTGATCAATCTCCAGGTGTTCTTGCTCCTAAGTTTGTGGTAAATATTGAGTCTCTAAAGAAAGAGTTTTTCGCAAACATACTAGTCGTAACTACAGATGGAATAGTGCTTGAGGTAATTTCTTGTGTGCCTGAGCCTTAGAGGAAAGAGACACAAGGGTCAGTGGAAGAAGGAGTTGTGGTGCTCTTTGAAAACTTTGCACCAACAGAAACTACTGGTACTTCTCATGAGGGACCTGACCCCTCTCCAGAGGAAACAGTTCAAGGATCATATTCCTAAATAAGTTTTGCCCCTACTCCCTCTCCACACTTTGCTGCTGAGCCCTTGGAAATTCTGGTTCCAGAGATGAGGTCTAGTGATAAGGAAGATCAAGATAATTTTGCTCTGGATGCTTTTATTGTCAAGAGAAGGGCAATAATCACTCCTGAGTCTTCTACTAAGTGACCTACCACTTGGTCACAACCAAAAGAGGCTTATGAGTTTGCCCTACAAAAGTGCAAAAGGAGCAGTAAGAAGAAAAAGAAGAGGCTGGTGAAAAATGGAAAAGTGGTATGTGACAAGGACCTTCCAGTAGTAGAAGTTGATGAGAAAGCATTAGAGGAACCTAGTTCCTTGGCTAAAAAGTCCCAGAAGAAGAAGCAATCTGCTTCAGAGAAAGGTGTTGCTATGCCATGTTCAAGATCAGCAAAAAGTGTTGGAAAGTTAAAAGAAGTAGTGAGTGACCAGTCATTATCTGATGAGGATGTATTGGACAAGTCAAGTGGAAAAGGCAAATCGTGTGTGAAGTATGGCAAGAGGAAGGTGGAAATTGTGAGGGAGTCTGATTCTGCAAAGAGAGTAAAGCGTGAGAGTCTCTCTGCTAAAGAATGACTGAGGTACCAAAAGGTCTTATGGGGTCGCACTTTTGACCCATCAATTTCTGGCATGGCCGGCATGAGACAAATAATTGGGACGGTTCAGTTTCAATAGTGGGGACATCTGTTCACAATGGATGCGCCCAAGGTCTATGAGGACAAGGTCCAAAGCTTATATATCGACCTATTTCCTATTGACACTGACTATATTTGTGCTTTAGTTAATGGGGTAGATATTGTATTTGATGTTGCTCTGCTTGGGGATATTCTTAAAGTCCCTGCTGATGGTAAGTCTTCTGTGAAGGATGTGTGTGTGTCAAACTTCAGAAATTCTATTGTGAAGGAAGGTGCAAACCAGAAAGGGGAACGGTTTCACAAGTAAGCCTTGTTCCCTGTTTATCAGTTATTATTCGAGCTGGTGAACAAAGTTCTTCTACCCCGTGCTAAGAAGAGGTCCATTACTTACAAATCTGACTTGTATCTGATGGAAGCACTAGATGGATTTAAAGTTGTAAACCTGTACGCAATCATGATTGAGCATATGAAGAAGGTGGCGACTTTCAAGGATGGAAACCATGGTCTTCCATATAGGTTTCTTATTATGCACGTTTTTAAGTTCTTCAAAGTTCCAATGGGACAGTCCAAAGTAGGGACCAAGAAACAGACCTTCTCTCAAACAACTTTAGAGGAATGTGAGTGTATCAAAAATAATAGAGGGGTACGCAGCACTTCGACAATCTCTCAGCTCATCAATGGTCAAAATAGTGCAACTGAGGAGATTCGAAATTCGAAGGCAAGGAATGCCATACTGGAAGATCAGCAGGTCCAAGGGGGTCCAAGGTTAAATGAGGAGATAGCTCGTTTGACCAAAGAAAATGATATGCAGAACCTGAAGGAGAAACTGCTCACCAAGAAAATATTGGCGAATGACCGGATAGATCTTGTTCTCAACACCCTTGCTGCAGCCTCAAAGCCCTCTCCTCCCATTGTCCCTTAGGCAACCCTTTCAGTGACCAGTTTCTGGATTTTCTGTTCTTGTTTTGATGACTTTGGCAGTTGTTTTTGTTTTTTTTGTGATGTGGATGGGATATACTTGTACTTCTCCCACTAAAAATATTCCAATATTTGCCTTTGTTGTATAGCAAAGTCATTTGTTTTATAAAATATATCCTCTTTTACTATTTAATGTTTATGTTTCTCTGTTTCTCTTTTCTATCATGTTGTGTGCACATATGTGGCATGAGTTAGTAAGGCTAGACTTCTTTATGCTGATTGCTTGCTTGTGTATTTTTAATGATGCCAAAAGGCGATAGTATAATTGAAACGGATATCTGATTAAGGGGGAAGCATAGAGTCTGTCGTAAGGGGGAACTTGTGAAGTTTCTGTTGCTTCATCTGGTTAATTTTGCTCTAAACATGTGTTACCAAATTCTAAGTTTGTCATCATCAAAAAGGGGGAAATTGATTGGTTTACAATATCTTAGCTTTATGTTTTGATGATCTAACAAACTTACTGTCAAAGAACCAGATAAGGAAACTGACATACTTGGTACACATTGCAAATCAACGAACTCAAGCTAATGTGAACTGCTACAACTTCAGAAGATAGAGAATCAACACAGGGACTTGATACACTTGTGCTTCCTGACAGTAGTACGAAGTCAACTGTGCACAGCTGGAAAGTGACTGTCTGCATTGTAAACAGAAATAGTGCAGCACTGTTCTGCAGTCACTTGTCCTCTGACCAACCAATTGATTACATCATTCAAGTGATGTCATACAAGTTGTATTAACAAGAGTAGTACAACAAAACATAATTTGAACACTTGAGAATTCATTCCAGGCATTCAAGCAATCTGAGATTCGAGCATTCAATTCTCAAGTGCATCAAGAACAAAGTTTAACTCTACTACGGACCAGTTCCTAAATCTAGTATCTTGTTGTCCTTGGTTGAGTTGTAACTTTTTAATTGTTCTTTATTGTAATTCTTAATTTTCTTATCTAGAAGCGTTGCTTAGGAACCCCTTGTAAAATCATAAACCCTTAGTGTTTGTGTCATGACTAGATATTGTCATGAGTTGAAATCTTTGTAATAGATATATTGTAAAGTTGATTATAATAGGTGTATTAAAAGTTAGTGAGAGATTAAGAGTTTAGTTCCTAGATTGTATAGGTTGTAATCTGAAGTTGCTCATAGTGAAGTTCAAATCCTACCAGTGTAGGTCATGGTTTTTTATCCCCTTGAGCAGGGATTTTTTCACGTAAAACTCCCTATCTTACTTACTTACTGTTTCATTAGAATTCTCAGTGGAAACTCATCGAGAACCTGGTCTCTCTATAATTTGGTAGACTCATATAAACTATCACTCAGCATGAAAGGTTCTCATCTATCACACACTATTCTTTGTCATATTGCGTATAAAGCAAGATCTAAGAGTGCCACCAATATAGAAATTGTCCCAGTTATCTATGTTCTTCTCAGTATTTTGGTTTAGACTGGTGCTGATTTTAGAAATATGCTCCAACGGTTTTTTGCAGATTGAACTTTGACAGGCAAATGACGGATTACTAGACTATTCCTCCAATGAGTCCCCATAAATCTTTTTCTTTTTTAGTTAAAAGGTAAAGGATTAATTTAAGAAGTTGAGGTGCATCATCAGCGGAGCAGGTGAAGTTTTATTAATGTAAAACAAAAAAATGATGCATTAGAATAATGAAAGTTAACTCAAAAGGAAAACCAGGCAGAAATATAAATTGGAACCCACGGATGCAAACCAATTGTTATTCTCATCAAACTTAGAAGCCAATTTTTTTCTTTTTTTATAACGGTGGCATCTGGGCCAATGTATATGCACATCGACTATTCCATCGGGTATCTAATATCTCCTACCAACACAGTTACCGAGTAATCTGCCCACCAAGACTTAGGCAAATGGGAAGAATGCACCTATATATTTTTGTCTTTGCTAGTCTCCAAGGTTTGTATCCCCTTTATTGACCACTAGGTCAACTCTCTTGAGTGCAGCTTAGTAGCCAAATCTTGGCCTTTCTTCCACCACATAAATGAAGTCAACGATCATCAATCATGTAATACTTACTGCTAAAACAGGAACTAAAACATACGATGAGGCATAACATATTCAAAAAAGAAAAGAAGCCCCAAATCACAAAATTAATGAAGACAATCCCTTTTCTTTCTCTATGACAATTAAATCATGACGGTTTTCGCACGTTGTAACTCAGACATAATCTCGCCAACCTAAACCTCAAGGTTAATCTCCTAAAGTAGCTTATGTAGTTCTCGAGCATGAGTTCTTTGCGAGGCAACACAAAATACATAAACAAGGTTGCACTCACTTTTCGTTAAAGATTAGCCTTTTACCATTAGTTCAACAAAAAGATGATACAGTGTTTCCACAATAAGAGGAAGCCACGATATCTTATTTCTCTGTTACAGACACACCAATTTGCAAAACTTTGGACCAATACAAGAAGGCATATATTGCAAAAATAAAATCTACACCCCAATTTGCAAAACTTTGGACCAATACGAGGAGGCGTATATTGCAAAAATTAAATCTTCCCAGGTTTCAATCATATTATACTAAAATATGAAGCTCCTAAAAAAAGTTAAATTACCAAATTACCCACAAAAAATCAAATAACTATTCTACCCTTCCATCAAATCTCACTCCTACAATATCCTTGGACTTATAAAATAAAATAATCTTAAACAAATAGAAGACTTTATTTATGTATATGCTTTTAATGATTATAATCTCTCGGTCCACTCTTCTTGAGAATTGGATGATTACTTTGTCATTTAATTTGATGATTAATGGTTAACTTTTCTGTATAACGTCTTTTCATTTATCATATATTGATTTCTTCTAATTTTTCATGCATGTATCACCATTTAAGAGTTAGCTCTTACAATTCCCATATATTCTAACAGTTTCACATAGTAGAGGCCTCTTATTCTTTTGAGCTTGGTCCCAAAAAAAACACGATGATACTAGAAAACAAAGCTAGACCGAATGCGATCAATGGGAATGAATTCTGCTCTCCCTTGATTAAAAAGTTTGTTCTATTTGAATACCATGTTAAGGAGGATGGGATTCACTTAGACAAGGACACATGTAGATTCTAGCAAGACTCACGCTCATAGAGCCGTTTGCGAGTACAATTCATAGAAATTGAGTTCAAGAGGTACAAAGTAATAGTTTGATTGTTTCTTTTTCATATTTTCCTTGTTGTTTCTTCATTTGTTTCCCTCATATTCTCATAGGTATCCAGAGAGCCAGTTTGTATATTTTATATATCATGCATACCACCTCTTTCAATACTTGATTTATTTGAAGATATATACTTTAACTGAAATTTGATGTTTGTGTAAAGACTTGAAGTGAAAAGAAATTCTTTGGTTAGTTAGTTAGTTAGTTAGCATTAGGTGTTCTTGGATGTGGCAATTTTTAATTTTCTGTTACATATTCTAACATGCCGATCTTTCCAATATAACTAATGTAGATAATTAGATGCCTTTAATAATTGATCTTGTTGAAAATTTCAGAGTGTAATTCAATGAAATCTCAAGCATGTAGATTAGTGCGTGTAGATCTCAAGTCAAAATTCATTAATTGGAGGCCTCTAAGTAGCACAACATCGTATACAGTCGAGATCAAATGCCTTCGATCTATATACATGGGAGGTCGTCCAAAGTCCAACTCAGGGTAAGGCCAGGTTCGAGCTCGAGGTACCAGATCCAAGTTCGATGGAGAAGCGCGATGTATTTCGAGGCCGGGTGTGTTCGACCCTGAAATAGTATCATTATGAATTTGTACTAAATCAAGCTAGATTCCTGCCACGTCCCCTGAGTCATAGAGTAAATCATAGAATAGGGTTGTACAATTTCGTACTAGACGGTTAGACAGCTATACCAAGAATATTCCCTACAGTAAATAGAAATATTCATTATTTAAGGATTCCCCCACTATATAAGGGGGACCCCAATCATTTGTAAGATCATCTTTTTACTGAGCAAAGAATATACTCTCTAGTTTTTGATTGTTGTCCCTTAGCTTAATTGTTCTTACTTTGATTTTCTTACTTAGTTGTTTACTGCCATAAAGCCACCTCGAGGTCACCTTCTCGAGGTCACTGCTGCTAACCAACGTTGGTTTGATTCACTTTTATCTTCCAATGCTACGTTATATTTTCTGATTATTAATTGGTATTGAACTAACTCACATATCTTTAAAACCACAAATCAAGTTTAATTGTTACTCATATTTTTGAGGTAAACAGTTTGGAACCCACTGTGGGGATAAAGATAGTAGTGATTATATCTTTACTGATTCTCGTTACACATCATATGTCAATTCGGAATAACCTCCGAGATTGTGTGTGACAACGGAAAAGCAATTCATCGGTCGCAAGGTAACGAAGTTCCTCGAATCTCATAAAATAAAGAGGATTTTATCGATGCCGTACCACCCAATCAGTAACGGACAAGCCAAGTCAACAAATAAAAATATCACTCAGAACTTGAAGAAAATACTGGATGATGCAAAGGGGAAATGGAGAAAAGTTTTACCCGAGTTCCTTTGGGCATATCGGACTACATCAAAGTCCAGTACGGGGGCTACCCCATTCTCTCTAGTGTATGTATCTGAGGCCCTCAGCCCCGTTGAAGTTGGAAAACCCAGTGCCAAGTTTTGACATGCATCGGAGCAGTCAAATCACGAGGCTATGAGTGCCAGCCTCGAATTATTAGACGAAAAGCGAGAAGCGGCGCGCGTTTGGATGGCCGCACAGAAGCAAAGGATCGAAATATACTATAATAAAAGAACCAATCTTTGACATTTTGGAATCGGGGACTTAGTCCTACGAGAAGTCATCCTCAGTACTCGACACCCAAATGAAGGGAAACGTGGCCCGAATTGGGAAGGACCGTACCGAGTCCTCAGAGTTTTCGAAAAAGGGTCTTACAAACTCAGCACAATGGAACGCCAACAACTGCCAAACAATTGGAACATATCACTGCTTAACCGGTACTACTGCTAAGGTACGATCTTACCCTTTTGTCCATTTGAGTTTAAAACTAACTCATTACAGGTTTTCGATTGAGGGCGTACAATCGCCAAGGCATCATATTTCTACATGAAAGCCTTAGGTTTTAAAGCATGTGTTACACTCTTTTTCCCTTAGATCAGATTTCTCCCAAATGGGTTTTACCGGCAAGGTTTTTAACGAGGCAACAATTATGTGCTACCTAAGGAGAACTCAACAGTATCGAAGGTCTCTTTTTAATCTACCTCAAATACTGGGGGGCATCACCCTCGGAGATAATATTTTCAAGAAAAGTACTTCACGCATAAGAGGGCCTCGATAGGAAAACATTGTAATGGTCCAAATGATCAGATGAACCCACGATAAAGCATATACGTGTGTATCAATTATTTGAAAGAAGCATTCTGTTAATATCAAAAACACTTTGTGCCTCGAAGAAGTCTACTATTACATGAACACTACACTTATAATCCTATGTGTAACGGCCCAAAGCATAAAAGCATCCCCGAATACTCGGGGACTATCATCGATAGTAAATACATCCGCATCATCAAAAACTCGGACTTATAAGACCTCAAAGGGGTACCCCCTAGAGATAAAGGCAGTGGCCAATATACCAGGGGAATAAGTTTTTGAAAACGTTCGAAAATTTATCGGGAAACATTTCCAAATGACATACCCGAAGGCTACGGCCTTACTAATCATTACGGTCATATAAAGGCTACGGACAAAATAAGGCGGCTTGAAGACGTCAGACTTTTACTATAAATTTAAGGCCATCAAACATAGAAAACCCGGTTAAATCAGGCTACCCTCAGCAAAAGCAAAATATGAAGGGCTTCGATAAATTCAGCCTCCGAAAAATCTGAAGGCCTCAAAACTCAGCACTCGAAAAATCCAGTGGCTTCGATAACATCGGCCTTCGAAAATACCCCAAGAGGTATTCAATTATATTTGCACAAACAAATTACTAATAAAGTTCTGACACCTCAAACCTCCGAAAAAACCAAACGGGTGCAAAAAACACATGCTAAGGCATACAAAAATTTTATTAAGTCTTTTAGCTAAAAAGAGGGAAAAGTATAGCCACTTTAAAGGCCGAATCGGCCCAAAGAGTGTAAGGGCCAATCTAAAAAGCCTAAGGGATGACTTAAAGAGCCTAAGGGGCCAACATAAGAGAGCTTAAAGGCCAATCCATTTAGAATCCAAGACCTCGCTATCACTCAACTCGGACTCAAGAGTCCCATTATCCCGAGCTCGTGTCAAATTGATTTATGCTTGACTCAAGGATGAAAAAACCCTAAGGGATATTATATTGATCAACAAAAACCTAAGGGTTTATTATGTTCTGAGTCTGAATCAATACTCAGACAAATTGTTTCAATTATCGAAAGTCTTCCACAAATTAGAACCAAATAAAATTTAACACAAGGAGAGAGCAAAAAGATTCTTTATATTCATGGAGGGTATTTTACAAAACATATTTATAACGCCCGCGAAGGGCCCTTGAACATAGAAAGATAATGAAAACCTAATCTATTTTCGGGGTTACATCCCCGGAAGCATCATCTTCAGAAACTACACCTTCAGCGCCTCTATCTTCGGGAGCCTCCTCTCCCTAGGGAACATCTTCTTCACTTTCCTCATCCCCGGAGCCACTCGCTATGTCCTCATCATTAGAGGAGACAAGAAACCTAGCATCGGTACTTCGACTATCTCCTCGGCAAGATCAAACCCCCGGGCATGGATTTCTTCGAGAGTCTCCTTCCGGGCTTGGCACCTTGCCAAGTCATTGCTCCGCTTTCCCCGGTCAGAGGCCTCTCTCAACTCAGCTTGAATAGTTAGGGAATCCCTTAAGTACGTGGCAATAGATTTATCAGCCACAACCGTTGTCTTCTCAGCTTTAGACTTAGCTCGTACAGCTTCAGCCTTGGCTTATATAGTTTCGGCCCGAGTTCTAGCGAGCTCGACCTCTAATTCCTCAATCTTCTTGGCCTGAGCCAGACCCTTCGCTTGAATGCCCCGAAGCAGGGTTTCAACCGAGGCCAGTTGGGCCGCAACATTTTCTTTGTCAACAGCAAGTTGATCAATGTTCTTCTTCCACTGGTGGCAATCAGCTTTAACCTGATCGACCTTGCTCCAGAGCTGCCAAATCATATCTAGCTTTTGCTGCAGCTAAGATATCGAATAATTAGCCTTCGAAGTAGGCCAAGAAGGTCATACTTTGTTAAAATCACAGTTCCCTACTCATATAGCTCTTTCTGTTTTCTACAGAGGAGCCTTAGGGCCTTCCCTTCGCCCGAAACTTTCTTGAGCTCAGCCTCACATTGAATCAGCTCAGCTCTAAACTTTATGATAGCCTACATGTGGAATGGAGATATATCAGCCATTAGAAATGAAAGAAAAGAGAAAATTATAATGATAAAAGTAAGTACTTACCCGGGAGAGGAGATGTTGAGCCTCTTCAAAGATGGCGAATGCATCGTTAAGGTCGTTGTCATCCTTAATCCCAGCGTAGCGACCCTGAAAAGGATCTTTCTCGAGGACCTTGCTCGGGTCGGGCATACACAGAGCGTTGGCTTCCTAGATTGCCCCCTCGGAATAAGTTGGCAAAGAAAGGGAGTGACCTATTGTTGCGGCCCCGAGCTCTTCAGTCGGGGCGTTCTAATTAGCTTTGGAGGTCTCACCATTTGCCCCTTCCGGTATATTTGTTGAAGACGGAGGGACAATCTTAACCTCCGAGGACACGGTGACCTCGCGCGAATCTTTCTTTGGGTTTCCCTTACCTCGGGACGGGATCTCAAGTTCAGAAGATATGACGGCTTTGATCGGTTTGCTGATTCGATGCACCAATGCTTACTCTTTGCCATCATTTTCTTCATCATCCGGGGAATCATGGACCGAATTTGTGCCCGTTTGAGCAAATATTTTTCGTAGCCTTTGAGCAAGGGTTTTCTTATCTTGGGGGTCTACGGGCTTCAAATCCCTCTTCCTTTTATAGTCCTTCTCCGATTTCAGAATCGAAGGCTTGGTCTTCTCCCCGGGTGGAGCGGGCCTCGTCTTAGAGGCATCCCCAAGGCCTGCACAAGTAAACATGAATAAATTGACACCACTAGTGTATGAAAAGTATTTTAATCATGGGAAAGCACTTAACATAGTTCTTGGCCTCCCACTGGACCTTCGCTAATTCAAGCCACTTGTGCTTATAATAGGAAGAGGTGGCAGCTAACTTTCGGACCCAATCCTCGAGGCCCGGCACTGCGAGGGGCGACCAAGCAGCGGCTGCCAAAAGAAGTGTGAAGATATTATAAGATGAAGAAGGAGAACATGAATAGATATTGGGTAAAGAGGCTTCACTTACGTTTAAAGTTACACCTTTCCGTGAACATCATTTTTTCCTTGGGGATGACATCCAAAGTTCTTACTCTAACGAACTAGCTCATCCAACCTCGATCTTTGGTCTCGTCAGTAATGGCGAAGATGGATTTTGTTGTTCAACGCTGCAACGTGATGAGCCCTCGAAATAGCTGGGGCCGAGAAAATCGAGTAAGATGGCTGAGGGTGAATTCTTACCCCTCATCCTTTTCGAAAAAGAAGCATATCATAATCACGATACACCAAAAGGAGGGGTGAATCTGACCGAGGGTGACTTTGCATGTTTTCAGAAGTCGATCACCACCGAATCGAGGGGACCTAGAGTGAAGGGATAAGTGTAAAAACTTAGAAACACCTCCACGTGGGAGTAATATATTCTTCGGGGCTCGGGATCTGGATCACGACCTCTTCTCCCCAGCCACAGTCCTTCCTCACATCCTCGATAATCTTTTCCGATATCAGGCTAATATATCGAGATGAGTGTTCACATCGGCCTGGGACGTCAAGGGGGTTCTCAATGCTAAAGTCCTTCTTGATTATGCGAGGACCGGGGGTGATTTCCTCAAGAGTCGGCGAACCACTGGTTTGGCCAGCCGGGAAGTAGAAGAAGATGATGCTTTATCCTTTTTGGGGACCGTTTTGGAAGTTTTAGCTATGGAAGTAAGCTAAAATATGGGTTGCACAAGAATCTGGTGTTTCTTACAAGATCTTGGTGTTTTCTGGCGCTTAAATAGGCGGGGGAAATAGGCGATTAGAGAAAGAGACGAAGACAGGGAAAATGTAAGGAAAAGGTAAAGTTCTTTGCCAAGAGGAATCGCCTCATATTTATAGAGGGCAACAACGGTTCGGCGGCGCTAGTGGCCGACCAATACTGGCATGCATTCAGTGTTTCGGGAAAGCGGACCAACGAGATGTTTCGGTCTCTTTGGATGCATGCATCACAGAAATGACATCTTCACTAAAGGCTTCAGGAAAACGAGAATCAAAAAGCATTTCTTATCATCTTAGTCTAAGAAATGCGGGGACTATCTGTATACGATCAAGATTGAATGCCTTTGATCTATACACTTGGGAGGTTGTCCGAAGTCCGAGTCCGGGTAAGGATACGTTCGAGCTCGAGGGACCAGATCCGAGTTGGAGAAGCATGATGTATACCAAAGCCGAGTGTGTTCAACCCCGAAATAGTATCGTTATTGTTTTGCACTAAATCAAGCTAGATTCCTTCCACGTCCCCTGAGTCATGGCGTAAGTCACAGAATGGGCTTATACAATTCCGTAATAGACGGTTAGAAAGCTGTACGAAGAATATTCCCTACTGTAAATGAAAATATTCCTTATTCAAGGGTTCCCCCACTATATAAGGGGGACCCCAATCATTTGTAAGATCAACTTTTTACTCAGCAAAGAATATACTCTCTACTTTTTGCCTGTTGTTCATCAGAATGGCCCCTTAGCTTAATTGTTCTTACTTAGTTGTTCTTACTACCCTAAAGCCACCTCGAGATCACCTTCTCGAGGTCACTGCTGCTAAGTTACATTGGTTTGATTCAGTTCTATCTTCCATTTCTACTTCATATTTTCCGATTATTAATTAGTATTGAACTAACTCACATATCTTTAAAACTACAAATCAAGTTTAATTGTTACTCATATTTTTGAGGTAAACAAACATATTGAAAAATAAAAAAGTTATGTGACCAGGAAACTTTCAACTGAAGAAATTTATCTCATTCAAGAACTTTCATTTAAATTTGGAAAAGAAAAGTTCTTTGTTTTTAAGATGGAGCCCCACTACTTGTAAGAATGTATTTGAGCATGTATTATCTAACTCTAATATTAATTTGTTCGTCGTAACTGATAATTATATGTTGCAGGTTTATCACATTATACAAAAGGGGTTTGGTGAGTTATGCATATGCTGCTGATTTGTGTAAAATTCTGTTGCAAATTACGCATTGATCTTTATCATCTGCAACACTTTCTTTCCCCTATTTCAACGTTTAATAATTCTTTTTTCAAATTCCTCTTTTTGTTGTTTTTACTGAGTATTTAACCACAATACTATTATTATTTATTTATTATCTATGTGTTATTACTATAATAAGTATGAGAAGCGTAATCACTGTAAAAAGTTGAATTACCAAAATGTACATTACAATTTGAATGACGTTTTACTTTAAAAATAAAAAGTTTCTGTATAAAACGTGTCTTGAAATTTTTAGCTTAGTTATTATAATCATGAGTATAAACAATCTTCTGCTAATTAAAGGTGTTTACAATATCTTGGTATAAGAAAATTTTGAGATATCAAGTTAAAATAATATTCTTGTCCGGCTTAACACGAGCTAATTACATCCTTAAATTTTATAAAATTTGCTTCAAATGTTCTTCTTTTATTGAATTCATTAAATATGTGTTATACCCCATTTTAACGCGGGTCAAATTAAAGTATTACATATTGGTAATTCTGAAGGTTAAATAAATTAAAGAGAGTCGCCACCTAATTATTTTAAAGGTGAATTAGGGCACCTAATAACTAAATAATGCAGTAAATTAACTAAATTTTATGGTCTGCTAAACTTAAGATTATGAATAAGGGTTCTAATTAATCTTATATGAAAGGTTATTAAAGCACCCTATTTAATCTATAAAATACGGTAAACCGACCAAACATAAGTTAATTAATTTCAATTAATTGTTATACGAATTGGAAGTATTATTAGCTAATGATTGAAGTAAAATTTCTTTCCTTGATAAAACTGAAGTATACTTCTTTTATTTAAGCTTTCAAAGAAACGTGGACCTAAAATAGTTAAAGCAAATTGTAGCAAATGTGGTGAACTTCTACCACTTTCGCATTGAAAACTAGATTGTTGAGACAGACGGATTTTTTAAACTTCTTCAAAAATGTTAAAGTTCACAGTTAAAAGAACACCAGGTTAAGCTTAATGTTTCAATTTGAAATGACTGAAATAAAGAACAATTACTGCAAAGATAAACCCTTACTTGGTATATTTTAAAATCTATAGAGAAAAACAATAGTCAGTTATTTAAACATATATTTGTCAAGCTAGGCGTCAGTTAAAAAATCAATTCCAATTATTAACCTTAAACCTTTCAGACAGATATAACTTATACGTAGTTAATCATGAGTTTCTGCTAACTAATTCCAACATGGAGATAAATAACTGCGCAAATAAATTTATAAAGTCAGACCACAAACAACATAGACAATAAAAGGCAAACAACAGGAAAAGAAAGGAAGAAGGACGCCATCGGCATCCCAACCGCTTCGCTTGTTTGCTTGCTTGTCACGATCCCAGTTCGCCCTCCATGAACATGTTATGATAGCACCTAGTTGCTATGAATAGGTAAGCCTAACAATGCGGAAACAACATAACTTGCGGAAACAAATAATTAAAACTAAACAAACTAGAGGAAAACTGTATATAAATGCCGCTCGCATATACAACTCAATAACGCAGAAGTCTATAATATCGTCCCAAAACCTGGAAACTCATGGGAACACAAGCTAACGGAAGGTCATACACCGCTCTAACTCCAGAATATCTAAAACAATAGTACAAAAGGAAAGCTAACTGCTAAAGCTAGAATAAGTTAGAGACTCCTGGTCTACGGACGCGGCAGATGTACCTCGAAGTCTCTGCTAGATCTTTCCGCCTCGAGGATAATATGCCGGGTAGAGTTACCTGGATCTGCACATGAAAAGATACACAGAAGCGGTATGAGTACACCACAACGATACTTAGTAAGTGCGAAGCCTAACCTCTGTCGGATAGTGACAAGGAAGGTCAGGGCCCTACTAAGAATAAACATAATAATGAGACTTGCAACAATATGAAATAAACAGAAATAATGAGAACAACTATGAAGTAAGACAGGTTATACAAGGCAACAAATAACACACAGAGAATAAGGTAACACAGAGTAAAACAGCTCAATATCAATACCAACAACGAGGTTCTCCCAGCATACCGTCCTGTAGTCCATTTAATCAACTGTCCAAGGAGCTCCCGAGATACCGTCCCATAGTCCATCATAT
The DNA here is from genome assembly GCA_026770625.1 of Nicotiana glauca. NCBI lineage: Eukaryota > Viridiplantae > Streptophyta > Magnoliopsida > Solanales > Solanaceae > Nicotiana > Nicotiana glauca. The sequence continues at coordinate 133,606 of MU786341.1, forward strand.
GAGTATATCCGAAGGATCTCCCGGGATACCGTCCCGTAGTCCAACTATCAATATGCAGGGGGGTCTATCGGAATGTGATCCGTAGCCCCAAAGTAAATATGCAGGGGGATCTATTGGGAATCTAACATGCAGTCCCAAAGTAAATGTACAGGGGGATCTATCGGGAATCTAACCCGCAGTCTCAAAGTAAATGTACAGGGGGATCTATCGGGAATCAAACCCGCAGTCCCAAAGTAAACAAACAAGGGGGGCAACTACCAGAATTCCACATCCATAGTCTCAATGTAAATACGTAGCCACAACGAGAAGATATTCGGAATTGGAGTTCAAAAATACTAGGCAACAGGTAGTTTTAGTCTAACATGCTTCGCGTAATATAACCAAAGCAACTTAAGCAAATAAGCAATCTAGATCAACTAAGCAGGATTTTCTAAACTAACACAGGTTATATTTGCAAGTAGAATAACGCAGGTAAGAAAGAAACTCAGTCTAAATATTTAAATAAAAAATTGAATCTTCAAAAATTAGCTCAACTACGCGCTCGTCACCTCACATCCAAGGCATTCAATTACCAAATATCATATCCTTAGGGGAAAGATCCTCCACACAAGGTAAGACAAGCTACTTACCTCGAACTGGCTCCAAAATCAAATCAAAATCACACTTTTGCCATGAGTATCCGACTCCAAATGGTTCAAATCTATTCAATTCAATTGCATATCGTAAGTAACATCTCAAACAACTGATTCTACTATTTAATTCAAAGCTAAGGCGCAAAATTAGGTAAAATGACCAAAATACCCCTCAGGACAACATCTTGGAATCGGATGAAATTAACATTTCAGAACCCTCGTACTCTCACGAGTTCACCCATATATAAATCTCTCTAATCGAAGTTCAAACACCCTCCCAAAACTCAAAAATTCAGTCTATGAAGGTTTATCAATTTATTCATCTAAAATCCGAAATTAAAAGGAAGAATTCATGATTAGATTAGTGGGTTATGAGCAAAAAGGAGTCTAGAATCGTTACCCAATTGACGCCTCTGAAAAACCCTCGAAATATCTCCCAAATCCGAGCTCCCAAGCTTGAGTTTCGGTAAAAATGGCTAACCCTTAGATTTTGAAATGTTTATACTGTCCAGGTATTTAGTGAATCGCGAACGCGGAAGAAGTCATGCGTTCGCGAAGAAGGAAATTGAAGGTTGTTAAATTGTGATTCGCGAACGTGAAGGAGGAAAATATGGTGGCCCAGGATTTACTCTCCGTGAAAGCGTGGAACAATACGCGAACGCTAAAGGTGGACTTTGCAAAGGTACGCGAATGCGAGGTTAGGTATGCGAACGCGAAGGAGGAAATGACTGGGCTTCTGAGTGCGGGGGAACTGAATGCGAATGCAAAGAAGAAATTGTTCCTCCTCCAAGATTACTCTATGCGAACGCGTGGAGGCGGACGGGACCGTGAAGAGGAAAAAGGGTCTGCAATAGCTGAAGGATTTTCAAAACACACCCGAGGCCCCCGGGACCTCAACCAAACCTACAGACATATCCTATATCATTCAAACTTGTACCAATCCTTAAACCACCTAAAACAATGTCGGAAACTCGAATTAATCAGTAATTTAAGCCTAAGAACCTCAAATTCTCTCAAAACACGCTTTCGATTAAAAACCTAGCCAAACCAAGTTTGAATGACCTGAAATTTTACACACACATCCTAAAATACATGACAGAGCTACTGCAACTTCCGGAATTCCATTCCAATTCTCGGATCAAAATCTCACTATCGGGCCGGAAACTTCAAAAATTCAAACATCGGCATTTCAAGCCTAAATACGGACATCGAAAACATATTTCGAACACGCTCCCAACCCCAAAATCACCTAATAGAGCTAATTGAACCAACATATTTCCATTCCAAGGCCGTCTTCACACTGTTCCGACTACGTGCAACTTTCCATAAGCTCTCATTTATGGACTAAGTGTCCCAAAACTCTCCGAAACTCAAAATCGAACATCCCGGCAATTCAATTAACAGAAATAGACATGGGGAAAGCAGTTAATAGGGGATTGGGGCATAAATTCTTAAAACGACCGGCCGGGTAGTCACATTGTCCTACACTTAAGCATTCGTTCATCCTCGAACGAGCATAGAGACATACCTGAAGTAGTGAAAAGATGAGGGTAACTGCTGCGCATATCCTGCTCGGTCTCCTAGATCGCCTCCTCGGTCGGTCGGCTAACCCCACCACTGAACCTTTACTGAAGCAATGTTATTTGACCTCAACTTTATGATCTACCTGTACAATATAGCTACTGGCTCCTCAACATAGGATAGATCCTTGTCCAACTGGACTGAACTTAAATCCAACACGTGCAACGGGTCACCGAGATATCTCCGGAGCATCGAAACATGAAATATTGGATGAACTCCCTCCAAGCTGGGAGGGAACGCAAGCTCATAAGCAACCACCCCAACATGCCTCAATACCTCAAAAGGGACAATAAATCTTGGACTCAACTTCCCTTTCTTCCCAAATCTCATAACGCCTTTCATTGGCGAAACCCGAAGCAGAACCCGCTCTCCAACCATATACGAAACATCACAAACCTTCCTGTTTGCGTAGCTCTTCTGTCTGGACTGAGCTGTACGGAGTCTATCCTGAATCACCTTAACCTTCTCGAATGCATCCTGAACCAACTATGTGCCTAATAGCCTAGCCTCACCCAGCTTAATCCAACCCACCGGAGATCTACACCTCTTACAATATAAAGCCTCATACGACGCCATCTGAATGCTGGACTGATAACTGTTGTTGTAAGCAAACTCCGCCAATGGCAAGAACTAATCCCAAGCTCGTCCAAACTCAATCACACACACACGGAGTATATCCTCAAGAATCTAAATAGTGCACTCGGACAGTCCATCCGTCTGGGGGTCAAATGCTCTGCTCAACTCCACCCGAGTACCCAACTCCTGCTGAACGGCCCTACGGAACCGTGATGTAAACTAACTACCTCTGTCTGAAATAATAGAGACTGGAATACCTTGTAGATGAACGATCTCCTGGATATAAATCTACCCCAACCGCTCCAATGAATAAGTAGTATATACAGGAATAAAATGAGTGGACTTGGTCAGCCGATCTACAATCACCCAAATGGCATCAAACTTCTTCAAGGTCCATGGGAGTCAAACTACAAAGTCCATGGTGATCCGCTCCCACTTCCACCCCGGAATCTCTATCTACTGAAGCAACCCACTCTGCCTCTGGTGCTCATACTTCACCTGCTGACATTTGAGGCATCTAGCTACGCATCCAACTATATCTTTCTTCATCCTCCTCCACCAATAGTGCTGTCTCAAATCCTGATACATCTTCAGGACACCAGAATGGATGGAATAACCCAAACTATGGGCCTCCGCTAAAATTAACTCTCGCAGCCCATCAATATTGGGCACACAAATCCGACCCTGCATCCTCAATACCCCGTCATCTCCGATGGTCACATATATGGCATCACCATGTTGAACCTTAGTCCTTGTGGACATGTAAATGAGGGTCATCATACTACTGCACCCTAATATGATCGAATAAGGAAGACCGAGAAACCACATAAGCTAGGACCCGACTGCGCTCCAAAAGATCCAATATCATAAACTGACTGGTTAAGGCCTGAACATCCATCGTCATAGGCCTCTCTGAAGCTGGTAAATATGCCAATTTTCCAAAACTCTCTGCCCGGCGGCTCAGGGCATCAGCCACCACATTGACCTTACCCGGGTGATACAGAATAGTAATATCATAATCCTTCAATAACTCTAAACACCTCCTTTGGTGAAAATTTAGATCCTTATGCTTGAACAAGTGCTGCAAACTCCAATGATCAGTATAAATCTCACAAGGCACATCGTACAAATAATAAAGCCAGACCTTCAAGGCATGAACAATAGCAGTTAACTCAAGGTCGTGGACCGGGTAATTCTTCTCATGTATATTCAACTGTCTAGACGCATAGGCAATCACCCTACCATCCTACATCAACACCGCTCTGAGGCCAACCCGCGAGGCATCACAAAAAACTGTATAAGACACCGAACAAGTAGACAATATCAAAACTGGGGTTGTAGTCAAAGCTGTCTTGAGATTTTGATAGCTTGCCTCACACTCCTCTGTCCACTAAAATGGAGCACCCTTCTAGGTCAATCTTGTCATAGGGGCTGCAATCGATGAAAACCCCTCCACAAATTGATGGTAGTATCTCACCAAGCCAAGGAAACTACGAATCTCTGTAGCTGAGAATGACCTGGGCCAACTCTGCATGACCTCTACCTTCTTTGGATCCACCCGAATACCCTCACTCGATACCATGTGGCCCAAGAATGCCGCAGAATCCAAATAAAACTCACATTTTGAGAACTTTGCATATCACTTATTTTCTCTCAGAGACTAAAGCACGATCCTTGGGTGCTGCTCATGATCTTCCCGACTCCGAAAATACACTAGAATGTCATTAATAAAAATAATAAAAAATGAGTCAAGATAGGGTTAGAACACACAGTGCATTGAATGCATAAAAGCTGTAGGGGCATTGGTCAGCCCAAATGACATAACAAGGAATTCATAATGACCATATCGAGTCTTGAAGGCAGTCTTGGGGACATCTGGCTCCCGAATCTTCAACCGATGGTAACTTGAGCGCAAGTAAATCTTAGAAAACACATGTGCGCCCTAAAGCTCGTCAACAGATCATTAATACGAGGTAAAGGATAACGGTTCTTCACTGTAACTTTGTACAACTGACGATAATCGATGCACATATGTATATAACCATCATTTTTCTTTACAAACAAGATAGTAGCACCCCAGGGTGAAAGGCAGGGTCGAATAAAACCCTTATCAAGCAATTTATGTAACTGATTCTTCAACTCCTTCAACTCAAGAGGAGCCATACGATACAGAGGAATGGAAATGGGCTGAGTGCCCGGCAACAAATCAATGTCAAAATTAATATCTCTATCAGGCGGCATGCCCAAAAGATCAACTAGAAACATATCGTGATAATCCCGTACAACTTGGACCAAATCAACAGTAGGGGTACCAACACCGACAACTATCACATAAGCTAAATATGCGGCATACCCCTTCTCAACCATACACTAAGCTTTAAGGAAAGAGATAACTCTACTGGGAGTGTGATCTAAAGTACCACTCCACTCAACACGCGGTATACCTGGCATAGCAGCGTCACAGTCTTGGCACGACAATCAAGAATAGCATAATGGGGCGACAACCAGTCCATGCCCAAAATAATATCAAAATCAAGCTTACGAAGTAACAATAAATTTGCTCTAGTCTCAACAATCACGAATAGTAACCAAATACGACCGCTAAACTCGGTCCACAACAAGAGAATCCCCTACAGGAGTAGAAACATAAATAGGGAAACTCAAGGAATCCCGAGGTACACCCAAATGCGGAGCAAAATAAGAAGACACATAAAAATAAGTGGAGCCTAGATCAAATAGAATCAGTACATAACAAACCATGACAATACTTGTGATGATAGAATCGGAGGCAACAACCTCGGTATAGGTAAGTGGGGTAGCAACTGGGGTTGAAGGCACGAATATCTAGAGACTTACATTATCTAAGGACGATGATAAATCAATCTTGTTGAAGAGTTTATGGGCAAAACGTCCTACCTTATAAATAATAAAAGATCATGCCCAAAGACTAAAAAGATATATTAATTAGACTAAGAATTGGAGAGGACCTAAAAGAAATTTAGGCCTAAATAAATACCTAAACAGTGCTCTAGAGTCGTCAAAGAGAGCTAAATACGGAATGATAGTGATTATTATTATTATTATTAATAAGTCAAGAGGATGATATAAAAATTAAAAAAAATGTAAACAAATAGAGTATATATTTAAATAAAAAAGTAAGCAAACTGGATAATCAATATTTTCATCTTCTGAAAAACAACAAAATGTTAGTAAAAATAATAAAGTCAAGTAAGCAACATAGCAAATAAGCGACGTAGCAAGTAAGCAAGCAAAGCATGTGACAGATTCCAAAGCAAAACAAATAATTGTGCGTCTTAATATGCAGGGGGCCTCTTAGTGCCAGAGGTCGGCCTATGGTGTATTTGAAAGATAAATATGCCATTATGTAACATTCAATTTCTATAAATTAATAATTCTATTAATTTTTAAAAGAAACTAAATAGATAACTGCTTAAACATATTTTATTTTTTTTTGTAAAAATGTCACGACCCCAACCCGATCGTGATGGCGCCCAACACACTACTAGGCAAGCCCGACCATTTATATCAATAAACCCGTTAATTAAACAGATGAAGATAAATATCATTTAAAACAAAAATCTGAAATACTGATAATAATGCAGAAAATCTAACAAAATACCAACACAGCCTAACTAGGACGCGATGTCACGACCATGAGCCTCTAATGACAGAATAATATCCTACTACAAAGTCTTTTTAATACTGATAATATGAAAATAAAGGATAGAGATAGAGGGGAGAATTATCGGCTGCGAACGCCCTGCAGCTACCTCAAATACTCCCGAAAAGAACTCTGGATCAGCTAGAATCACTCAGCCTGAGACTGCCTTGGATCTGCACACAAGGTGCAGGGAGTAAAGTGAGTACTCCAACTTAGTGAGTAATAAACATAACTAAAGTCTGAAAGTAAGAAAACGCAGGAAATGCACAAAGTACACTATATCTAGTAATTCATATCCAATCCAGCGGAAAAAGTATACAACAAATAATACAGTTAAGAAATAATGCATGAAAGGGTGCAACACATATAACGGTACACTCCATTACCCGCTGCGACGTGCAGCCCGCTCCACTCATTTAATATCGACGGCGCTCACTGGGAGTGTGTACAGACTCCGAAGGGGCTCCTACAGCCCAAGCGCAATATCAGCCAGGTATTGGCATAACACATGCTCTTGGCCTCAATATCAATATATAGTAATTGCTACGGCGTGTAGCCCGATCCATATCAAGGAAACATCCTCACCACTGGGTCCCCGACCCATCTCAGTCAAATAAGTCCACAGCCAATCGGGCGTGACATACTATAGGGATCTCAGCCCTCATATCCTTTTCATTTAAGGTTCATGTATAAAACACAGTTATTATATTATTTTTAATAATTGAAAACATGACTGAGAGTTTATGTTATGCACGCAAGTGAGGAAAAATGCATAAAGATCCCCTAAGGATTCTACAGGTCGGCACAAGGCCCCAAACACGGCAATAAGCCCAATCCACAGTGATAAAGTATCCGTCTCAATCGCCCATAAAGAAGAAATCATACTCGGGATGGACCAAGTCTCAATCCCCAACAGTAACCGACCGCGCACTCACCATAGAATGTGTGTCACGCCTCAATATAGCGTCACGATGTGAAAGTCCGGGGTTTCAATCCCTCAGAACAGCAGTTACATCAATTACTCACCTCAAACTGGTTAAAGAACTAGTCCACCAAGCCTTTTCCTCTAGAATCAACCTCCTCGCGTGCCAAATCTGGCCAAAACCATAAGGAATACGTTATATTAAGCTAATGGAACATAACCCAATTGAAAAAACTTGAAAAACACCCAAAAATACGAAGTTGGCAAAATCCGAACCCCGGGCCCACTTCTCGAAAAATTACGAAATTCAAATCTTCGGAATTCTCGTCTTGCCACGAGTCCGTAAATATAAAATACACAAGAATCGGAGTCCATTTGGCCCCTCAAATCATCAATTTAAACCCTCTTAGGTTTCAAGCCCTAACCTCTATTTTTACCCTTTAATTCCTTGAATTTCCGTGATTAATTCATGTTATTACACCATAATAATATAATCCGAGTCCAAATATCCATACCTGATGAAACCTCGTCGAATGCTCTTCAAAATCGCCCAAAAACCCGCTTTACTCGAAGACCAAAATGTTTTCTTCTTTTCCAAGTTCGTAAACACTATTCACTATAACACATGTCCATTTTCCGCTTCTACGGTCCCCTGACCGCACCTGCGATCCCGCTTATGCGGCTAATTGACCGCTTATGCGGTCTGACTTAAAACCATCTGGACCGCTTATGCGATTCGAAGCACCGCTTATGCGGTTTCCCACGACCGGTTTGCGGTCTAAAATCTGCTTACGCGACCCCGCTTACGCGCTCCACCTTCCGCGCTCCACCTTCCGCTTATGCGGAAATCCCCTGGGCCACTCATGATCGCTTCTGCGATTTTCCCCACCGTATCTGCGGAACCGCTTAAGAGGCTCCTTTTCCGCAGATGCGAAAATACCAGTAGCCTGAAAAATCTGACTGCAACAAAAGCCTAGAACCCCCGTTTAACCATCCGAAATCACCCCGAGGCTCCCGGGACCTCAACCAAAAGCACAAACACACCCTAAAACCTTATTCAAACTTGTTCCAATCCTCAAAACACGTCAAACAACGCTAAAACCATTAAATCACATCGGATTCAAGCCTAGCTTTCTTCAAAACTTCCGCAATACGCATTCAATCAAAAACCTGACCAAACAACGTCTGAATGGCCTGAGAATTTGCAGATATATCCGAAATCACCTAACGAAGCTACTGCAACTCTTGGAATTCCATTCCGACCTACGGATCAAAATCCCACCTATCAACCGGAATTCGCCAAAATTCAAACTTCGCCAATTCAAGCCTAATTCTACACCAGGCCTCCAAATTCGATTCTGATCGCACTCCTAAGTCACAAATGATCCCCCGAAGCTAACCGAACCATCGGAATTCACATCCGAGCCCCCTAACCACATAGACAACTTTCGGTTGACTTTTCTAAAACAAACTCTCTTCTAAGAGGCTAACTACCTCATTTCCAGCGAAAACCAACTCAATTCCACCCGATCAACTCAAATACCGATATAGAACATAAAGCAATACAATATGGGGGAAACGAGACGGTAAATCACGTGACGACGGGCCGGGTCGTCACAAAAAAGAGAATGTATTTTCATATAAAGAACAAAAGAAAATATAATAAAATATATTTATTATAATCAATTAAGTAAGTAATTCTATTTTTCAAAAGAAAAAGAAGTTCATGAATCGCTTAAGCCATTTTATTATTTTTCGTAAAAAAAATCAGAAGAAAGTACAATAAAAGATATTTTTATTATATGTAAACTTCTCGTTGTTCAGCAAGATTATTTCATTTGAAAAATTTATACATGTTATAAAAAAGATAGCCATGCTCCTTTAACTAGGATTTAATTAATTTAAACTAAATGTAGAATGTTCACCCTTCAAATAATGCACATATACGTGATAGGGTGTCACTTGTGGTTGAAAACCCACTTGGACATTTAGGTACGGTCAACTAATGGATTTAATACATCTCTAGTATTAAATCACCTACGGTTAAAATGATGCATGCTCTTAAAAAGGTTTTGGTTTGGCTCTATCTTAGGCTAACAAAGAGTGGGTTTTTCTAGACTAGTCATCTCTCAAGCGGACAACTTGAGAGTGGAAAGCCTGTGACTGTCGATTGCACCGCTGATCGACTTACCGACAAACTTTCCCCTAAAAGGTATTTTTAAAAAGTGCACGGCCGCAAACCACGTAACCGCTAGGTGTGTGGTTTGTGTGAATTTTTCAGAAGTGGAGGAAGTGAAACAGAATAATAAATGATATAAAGAAACAAAAATAGATGAACAATTCATATAAAGCAGTTTATCACACAAAGGCAATTCAAATAAGAATCATGAACAATTAAAAACACATAAATTAATTTTTATTATTATCCTAAGTTTGTTATGGTTTAGAACCTAGAATCCCCAGGAGGGTCGCCATGCTGTTATACCTCGTTTTAACGTGGGTCAAATTAGAGTATAATATATTGGTAATTTTAAAGGTTTAATTAATTAAAGAGAGTCGCCACCTAATTATTTTAAAGGTGAATTAGGACACCTAATAACTAAATAATGCAGTAAAATTAACTCAATTTTGTGGTCTTCTTAACTTAAGATTATGAGTAAGGGTTGTAACTAATTTTATAGGGAAGGTTATTAAAGCACCCTATATGATCCATAAATTACGGTTAACTAGCCAAATTTAGGTTAATTAATTTAGATTAATTGTTATACGAATTGGAAGTATTGTTAGCTAATGATTGATATAAAATTTCATTCCTTGATAAAACTGAAGTAAACTTCTTTTATTTAAGCTTTCAAAGAAACGTGGGCCTAAAATAGTTAAAGCAAATTGTAGCAAATGTGGTGAACTTCCACCACTTCCGCATTGAAAACTAGATTGTTGAGATAGACGAATTTTTTAAACTTCTTCAAAAAAGTTAAAGCTCACAGTTAAAAGAACACCAGGTTAAGCTTAATGTTTCAATTTGAAATGACCGAAATAAAGAATAATCACTGTAAAGATAAAGCCTTACTTGGTATATTTTAAAATCTATAGAGAAAAACAATAGTCAGTAATTTAAACATATATTTGTCAAGCTAGGCGTCAGTTAAAACATCAATTCCAATTATTAACCTTAAACCTTTCAGACAGATATAACTTATACGTAGTTAATGATGAGTTTCTGCTAACTAATTCCAGCATGGAGATAAATAACTACGCAAATAAATTTATAAAGTCAGACCACAGACAACATAAACGATAAAAGGCAAACAACGGGAAAAGAGAGGAAGAAGGACGCCATCGGCATCCCCAAGCGCTTCACCTGTTTTCTCGCTTGTCACGACCCCATTTCGCCCTCCGTGAACATTTCGTGATGGCACCTAGTCCCTACGACTAGGTAATCCTGACAATGTGGAAACAACATAACTTGCGGAAACGAATAATTAAAACTAAACAAACTAGAAGGAAAACTATATATAAATGCCTCTCGGCATATACAACTCAATAACGTGGAAGTCTACAATATCATCCCAAAACCTGGAAACTCATGGGAACACAAGCTAATGGAAGGTCATACACCGCTCTAACTTCAGAATATCTAAAACAACAGTACAAAAGGAAAGATAACTGCTAAAGCTAGAATATGATAGAGACTCCTGGTCTGCGGACGCGGCAGATGTACCTCGAAGTCTCTGCTAGATCTTTCCGCCTCGAGGATAATACGACTGGGTAGAGGTACCTGGATCTGCACATGAAAAACATGCGCAGAAGGTGTATGAGTACACCACAGCAGTACTCAGTAAGTGCCAAGCCTAATCTCTATCGGGTAGTGACAAGGAAGGTCAGGGCCCTACTGAGAATAAACATAATAATTAGTCTTGCAACAGTATGAAATAAACAGAAATAATGAGCACAACTATGAAGTAAGACAGGTTATACAAGGCAACAAATAACACACAGAGAATAAGGTAACACAGAGTAAAACAGCTCAATATCAATACCAACAACGAGGATCTCCCAGGATACTGTCCTATAGTCCATTTTATCAACTGTCCAAGGAGCTCCCAGGATACCGTCCCGTAGTCCATCATATGAGTATATCCGAAGAATCTCCCGGGATACCGTCCTGTTGTCCAACTATTAATGTGCAGAGGGGTCTACCGGAATCTGATCCGTAGCCCCAAAGTAAATGTGCAAGGGGATCTTTCGGGAATCTAACCCGCAGTCCCAAACTAAATGTACAGGGTGATCCATCGGTAATCTAACTCGCAGTCCCAAAGTAAATGTACAGGGGGATGTATCGGGAATCGAACTCGCAGTCCCAAAGTAAACTAACAAGGGGGGAGGGAGCTACCGGAATCCCACATCCATAGTCCCAATGTAAATACGCAGCCACAACGAGAAGATATTCGGAATTGGAGTGCAAAAATACAAGGCAACAGGTAGTTCTAGTCTAACATGCTTCACGGAATATAAACAAAGAAACTTAAGCAAATAAGCAATTAAGATCAACTAAACATGCTTTTCAAAACTAACACAGATTATATTTGCAAGTAGAATAACGCATGTAAGAAAGAAACTCAGTCTAAATATTTAAATGAAAAACCGAATTTTCAAAATTTAGCTCAACTACACACTCGTCACCTCACATACAAGGCATTCAATTACCAAATATCATATCCTAAGGGGAAAGGTCCTCCACACAAGGTTAGACAAGCCACTTACCTCGAACCGGCTCCAAAATCAACTTGAAATCACATTTTTGCCACAAGTATCCGACTCCAAATGGCACAAATCTATTCAATTCAGTTACATATCATAAATAACATCTCAAACAACTGATTCTACTATTTAATTCAAAGCTAAGATGCAAAATTAGGTAAAATAACCAAAATGCCCATCAGGCCAACATCTCAGAATCAGATGAAATTAACATTTTAAGAACCCTCGTACTCTCACGAGTTCACCCATATATAAATCTCTCAAATCGGAGTTCAACCACCCACTCAAAACTCAAAAATTCGGTCTATGAAGGTTTATCAATTTATTCATCTAAAATCCGAAATTAAAAGGAAGAATTTATGATTAGATTAGTGGGTTATGAGCAAAAAGGAGTCTAGAATCATTACCCAATCGATGCCTCTGAAAAACACTCCAAATCTCTCCCAAATCCGAGCTCTCATGCTTGAGTTTCGGTAGAATTGGCTAACCCTTGGATTTTGAAATGTTTATATTGTCCAGGTATTTAATCAATCGCGAACGCAGAAGAAGTCACGCGTTTGCGAAGAAGGAAATTGAAGGATGATAAATTGTGCTTCGTGAACGCGAAAGCAGGCTTGCGAACGTGAAGGAGGAAAATATGGTGGCCCAGGATTCACTCTTCGTGAACGCATGGAAAAATACGCGAACGCGAAAGGTGGACTTTGCAAAGGTACGTGAACACGAGGTTGGGTATGCGAACGCTAAGGAGGAAATAACAGGGCTTCGCGAATGCGGGGGCACTGAACGCGAATGCAAATAAGAAATTATTCCTCATCCAAGATTACTCTACGCAAACGCGTGGAGGAAGACGCGGTCGCGAAGAGGAAAATGGGTCTGCAACAGCTGAAGGATTTTCTGCAACTTCATAAAACTCCAAAATGCTCTGTTGAGCATCCGAAACACACCCAAGGCCCCGAGACCTCAACCAAACCTACGGACATATCCCATAACATCATTCAAACTTGTACCAATCCTTAAACCACCTAAAACAATGTCGAAAACTCGAATTAATCAATAATTTAAGCCTAAGAACTTCAAATTTTCTCAAAACACGCTTTCGATAAAAAACCTAGCCAATCCAAGTTTGAATGACTTGAAATTTTACACACACATCCCAAAATACATGACGGAGCTACTGCAACTTCCGGAATTCCATTCCGACCCTTGGATCAAAATCTCACTATCAGAACGAAAACTTCAAAAATTCAAACTTCGGCATTTCAAGCCTAAATCAGCTACGGACCTCCAAAACACGCTCCCAACCCCGAAATCACCTAACGGAGCTAACGGAACCATCAAATTTCTATTTTGAGGCCATCTTCACACTGTTCAGACTACGGGCAATCATCCAACACTTAAGCTCTTATTGAGGGATTAAGTGTTCCAAAACTCTCTGAAACTCAAAATCGAACATTTTGGCAATTCAATTAATAGAAATAGACATGGAAAGCAGTTAATAGGGGATCGGGCATAAATTCTTAAAAGGACCTGCCGGGTCATCACATCCTCCTACACTTAAACATTTATTCGTCCTCGAACGAGCATAGAGACATATCTGAAGTACTGAAAAGATGAGGGTAACTCCTGCGCATATCCTGCTCGGTCTCCCAGATCGCCTCCTCGGTCGGCTAATCCTGCCATTGAACCTTTACTGAAGCAATGTTATTTGACCTCAACTTTCTGATATGCCTGTACAATATAGCCACTGGCTCCTCAACATAGGATAGATCCTTGTCCAACTGGACTGAACTGAAATCCAACATGTGCGATGGGTCACTGTGATATCTCCGGAGCATCGAAACATGAAATATTGGATGAACTCCTGCCGAGTTGGGAGGTATGGCGAGCTCATAAGTAACCTCCCCAACATGCCTCAATACCTCAAAAGGGCCAATAAATCTTGGACTCAACTTCCTTTTCTTCCCAAATCTCATAACGCCCTTCATAGGCGAAACCCGAAGCAGAACCCACTTACCAACCATATATGAAACATCACAAACCTTCCTGTCCGCATAGCTCTTTTGTGTGGACTGGGTTGTACAGAGTCTATCCTGAATTACCTTACCCTTCTCCAATGCGTCCTGAACCAACTCTGTGCCCAATAGCCTGGCCTCACCCGGCTCAAACCAACCCACCAGAGATTTACACCTCCTACCATATAAAGCCTCATATGGTGCAATCTGAATGCTGGACTGATAACTGTTGTTGTAAGCAAACTCCGCCAATGGCAAGAACTAATCCCAAGACCCTCCAAACTCAATCACACACGAATGGAGCATATCCTCAAGAATCTGAATAGTGGGCTCGGACAGTCCGTCCATCTGGGGATGAAATGTTGTGCTCAACTCCACCCGAGTACCCAACTCTTGCTGAACGGCCCTCCAGAACTGTGATGTGAACTGAGTACCTCTGTCTGAAATAATAGAAACTGGAATACCATGCAGACGAACGATCTCACGGATATAAATCTCCCCCAACCATTTCGATGAATAAGTACTACATACAGGAATAAAATAAGTGGACTTGGTCAGCCGATCTACAATTACCCAAATGGAATCAAACTTCTTCAAGGTCCGTGGGAGTCCAACTACAAAGTCCATGGTGATCCGCTCCCACTTCCACTCCGGAATCTCTATCTGCTGAAGCAACCCACCCTGCCTCTAGTGCTCATACTTTTCCTGCTAACAGAGGCATCTAGCTACATATCCAACTATATCTTTCTTCACACGCCTCAATACTGCTGTCTCAAATCCTGATACATCTTCACAGCACCCGAACGGATGGAATACCGCAAACTATGGGCCTCCACTAAAATCAACTCTCGCAGCCCATCAACATTGGGCACACAAATCCGACCCTGCATCCTCAATACCCCATCATCTCCGATGGTCACATCTATGGCATCACCATGCTGAACCTTATCCTTGAGGACAAGTAAATGAAGGTCATCATACAGCCGCTCCCTGATACGATCGAATAAGGAAGACCCAAAAACCACACAAGCTAGGACCCGACTAGGCTTCGAAAGATCCAATCTCACAAACTGACTGGTTAAGGCCTGAACATCAATCACCATAGGCCTCTCTGAAGCTGGTAAATATGCCAAACTTCCCAAACTCTCCACCCGACGGCTCAGGGCATTAGCCACCACATTGGCCTTGCCCGGGTGATACGGAATAGTAATATCATAATCTTTAAACAACTCTAACCACCTCCTCTGGCGCAAATTTAGATCCTTCTGCTTGAATAAGTGCTGTAAACTCCAATGATCAGTATAAATATCACAAGGCACACTGTACAAATAATGACGCCATACCTTCAAGGCATGAACAATTGCAGCTAACTCAAGGTCGTGGATAGGGTAATTCTTCTCATGTATCTTCAACTATCTAGACGCGTAGGCAATCACCCTACTATTCTGCATCAACACCGCTCTGAGGCCAACCCACGAGGCATCACAATAAACTGTATAAGACCCCGAACCAGCATGCAATATCAATACTGGGTTGTAGTCAAAGTTGTCTTGAGCTTCTGAAAGCTCGCCTCACACTCCTCTGTCCAATGAAATGGAGCACCCTTCTGGGTCAATCTAGTCATAGGGGAAGCAACCGATGAACAACCCTCCACAAAACGACGGTAGTAGCCCGCCAAGCCAAGGAAACTACGAATATCTATAGCTGAGGACGGCCTAGGCCAACTCTGCACGGTGTCTACCTTCTTTGGATCATCCGGAATACCCTCATTCGATACCACGTGCCCCAACAATGGCACAAAATCCAACTAAAACTCACATTTTGAGAACTTTGCATATAACTTCTTTTCTCTCAGAGTCTAAAGCATGGTCCTCAGGTGCTGCTCATGATCTTCCCTACTCCGGGAATACACTAGAATGTCATCAATAAAAACAAGAAAAAATGAGTCAAGATAGGGTTGGAACGCACTGTGCATCGAATGCATAAAAGCTGTTGGGGCATTGGCCCAAATGACATAACAAGGAATTCATAATGACCATATCGAGTCTTGAAGGCAGTCTTCGGGATATCTGGCTCCCGAATCTTCTACTGATGGTAACATGAGCGCAAGTCAATCTTAGAAAACACATGTGCGCCCTGAAGCTGGTTAAACAGATCATTAATACGAGGTAAAGGATAACAGTTCTTCACTGTAACTTTGTTCAACTGATGATAATTGATGTACATACGCATAGTACAATCTTTTTTCTTCACAAACAAGATAGGAGCACCCCAAGGTGAAACACTGGGTCGAATAAAACCTTTATCAAGCAATTCCTGTAATTGATCCTTCAACTCCTACAACTCAGGAGGAGCCATATGGTACAGAGGAATGGCATTAGGTTGAGTTCCCGGCAATAAATGAATGCAAAAATTAATATCTCTATTAGGCGGCATGCCCAGAAGATCAGCTGGAAACATATCGTGATAATACCTTACCACTGGGACCAAATCAACAGTAAGGATATCAACACTAGCATCTCTCACATAAGCTAAATACGCGGCATACCCCTTCTCAACCATACGCTGAGCTTTAAGGAAAGAGATAACTCTACTGGGAGTGTGATCTAAAGTACCACTCCACTCAACACGCGGTATACCTGGCATAGCCAGCGTCACGGTCTTTGCGTGACAATCAAGAATAGCATAATGGGGCAACAACCAGTCCGTTCCTAAACAAATATCAAAATCAACCTTACTAAGTAATAATAAATATGCTCTAGTCTCAAAACCACGAATAGTAACCAAATACGACCGCTAAACACGGTCCACAACAAGAGAATCCCCCACAGGAGTAGAAACATAAACAGGGAAACTCAAGGAATCCCGAGGTACACCCAAATGCAGAGCAAAATAAGAAGACACATAAAAATAAATGGAGCCTAGATTGAATAGAATCAGTACACCTCTATAACAAACCATGACAATACCTGTGATGACATAATCGGAGGCAACAACCTCGGTACAGGTAACTGGGGTAGCAATTGGGGCTGTAGCTATAGCCTGAGAACTCTGCAGGGTGCGCTGTGGCCAAGAAGTCTGTGGAGGTGCCCTCCTCCCATGTCTAGGGAAATACCTCACCACATGGCATATGTCACCACACTCAAAGCAACCTCGCGACTGACGTGGCAGTGGGAACTATGCGGTACACCCTGAACACCTGAAACTCTGTGTCAAATTTGAGATGTAAACTAAGCTGGCTGACCCACAAAACCTCTACCATGCCGTACTCTTCCTCCAAAATAAGGACCAGCGGGTATCTCCAATCTACGAGGTCTACTCACTCCTCTATACTCTCCCTCCTGACTTCGTCTGTCCTCTCTCTCCTGGACCTACCTATCCCCTACTCGGCGAGATGTCCTTACCACCCGCTGAACTGGGACCACAGGCTGGGTCGCCATGATATCTGGAACCTAACGAATGGAAACTCGCATCTCTGGAGTGGGGGCAACGAGAGTCTGGCTCCCTCCCCCAATCTGTGAAGTAGTCGGTACAACCTGAATCAATCCCGCCTGAATCAACGTATCAAACATCCTCAGGAACTGCACCAAAGTCTCCTGAAGAGCTGGAGTAGTAGTAGTCGTAGGCGTGTCAGGTGCCTGAACTTCGGGTGGATCTGTTGATGGTACCTCGGTGACTGCTGGCGCAGGTGCTCTCAGTGCACCACGTGCGCATCCTCAGCCTCTACCCCGGCCCTGGCCTCTGACGGGCTGCAGTAGGGGGCGCAGGCGCCTGATCATTTCGAGTAGCACGTGTCCTCATAATATGTGACAGAATAGAAGGCAGAAGTTTATGATTGTGATGTCAAAAATGTCACACGACAGGGAATCAAATGAAGTGAAATTTTCCTAATGGTTACCTAACCTTTCGTAGATAAGTAGAGATATCTCTGTATCGATCAGCGAGACTCTAATAAATAGGCTTGTGTTTCGTGACTCCTATGAACTTAGAGCTCTGATGCCAACTTGTCACGACCCCAGTTTGCCCTCCGTGAATATGTCGTGATGGCACCTAGTCCCTACGACTAGGTAAGACTAACAATAAAGAAACAACATAACTTGCGGAAACAAATAATTAAAACTGAACAAACTAGAAGGAAAGCTGTATATAAATGCCGCTCGGCATATACAACCTAATAACTTGGAGGTCTACAATATCATCCCAAAACCTGGAAACTCACGGGAACACAAGCTAATGGAAGGTAATACACTGCTCTAACTCCAGAATATCTAAAACAACAGTACGAAAGGAAAGCTAACTGCTAAAGCTAGAATAAGATAGAGACTCTTAGTCTGCAGACGTGGCAGATGTACCTCAAAGTCTCTGCTAGATCTCCCCGCCTCGAGGATAATACGGATGGGTAGAGGGTACCTGGATCTGCACATGAAAAACATACGCAGAAGGGGCATGACCACACCACAGTGGTACTTAGTAAGTGCCAAGCCTAACCTCGGTCGGGTAGTGACGAGGAAGGTCAGGGCCCTACTGAGAATAAACATAATAATAAGTCTTGCAACAGTATGAAATAAATAGAAATAATGAATACATCTATGAAGTAAGACAGGTTATACGAGGCAACAAATAACACATAAAGAATAAGGTAATACGGAGTAAAATAGCTCAATATCAATACCAACAACGAGGATCTCCCAGGATACCGTCCTGTAGTCCATTTCATCAACTGTCCAAGGAGCTCCCGAGATACCATCCTATAGTCCATCATATGAGTATATTCGAAGGATCTCCCGGGATATCGTCCCGTAGTCCAACTATCAATGTGTAGGGGGTGTACCAAAATTAGATCTGTAGCCCCAAAGTAAATATGCAGGGGGATCTATCGGGAAGCTAACCCGCAGTCCCAAAGTAAATGTACAGGGGGATCTATCGTGAATCTAACCCATTGTCCCAAAGTAAATGTGCAGGGGCATCTATCGGGAATCGAACCCGCAATCCCAAAGTAAAAAAATAATGGGGGGGGGGGGAAGCTACCGGAATCCCAAATCCATAGTCTCAATGTAAATACACAGCCACAACGAGAAGATATTCAGAATTGGAGTGCAAAAATACAAGGCAATAGGCAGTTCTAGTCTAACATGCTTCATATAATACAACCAAAGCAACTTAAGCAAATAAGCAATTTAGATAAATTGACCATGCTTTTCTAAACTAACACAGATTATATTTGCAAGTAAAATAACGCAGGTAAGAAAGAAACTCAGTCTAAAAATTTAAATCAAAATCCAAATTTTCAACAATTAGCTCAACTACGCGCTAATCACCTCACATACAAGGCATTCAATTACAAAATATCATATCCTAAGGGGAAAGGTCTCCCACCCAAGGTTAGACAAGCCACTTACCTCGAACTGGCTCCAAAATCAACTCGAATGGCCCAAATCTATTCAATGCAGTTACATATCGTAAATAACATCTCAAACAACTGATTCTACTATTTAATTCAAAGCTAAGACGCGAAATTAAGTAAATTGACCAAAATGCCCATCAGGCCATCTTCTCGAAATCGGATAAAATTAACATTTTCAAAACCCTCATACTCTCACGAGTCCACCCATATAAAAATCTATCAAATAAGATTTCAAACACCCTCTCAAAACTCAAAAATTTGGTCTATGAAGGTTTATCAATTTATTCATCTAAAATCCGAAATTAAAAGGAAGAATTCATGATTAGATTAGTGGGTTATGAGAAAAAAGGAGCCTAGAATCGTTACCCAATTGATGCATCTAAAAAACCCTCGAAATCTCTCCCAAATTTGAGCTCCCAAGCTTGAGTTTTGGTAAAAATGGCTAACCCTCGGATTTTGAAATGTTTATACTGCCCAGGTATTTAATGAATCGCAAATGCAGAAGAAGTCACGCGTTCGCGAAGAAGGAAATTAAAGTCTGCTAAATTTTTCTTCGCAAACATGGAAGTAGGCTCGCGAATGCGAAGGAGGAAAATATGGCAGCCCAGGATATACTCTTCGCGAATGCGTGGAACAAAACACGAACGCGAAGGGTGGACTTCTCAAAGGTACGCAAATGCGAGGTTGGGTATGCGAACACGAAGGAGAAAATGACAGGGCTTCGTGAACGCGGGGGCACTGAATGTGAACGCAAAGAAGAAATTGTTCCTCCTCTAAGATTACTCTACGCAAACGCGTGGAGGCGGACGCGATCGCGAAGAGGAAAAAGGGTCTGCAACGGCTGAAGGATTTTCTGCAATTTCACAGAACTCCAAAATGCTCCGTATCATAAGCACACCCGAGGCCCCTGGGACCTCAACCAAACCTACAGACATATCCCATAACATCATTCAAACTTGTACCAATCATTAAACCACCTAAAACAACGTCGGAAACTCGAATTAATAATGATTTAAGCCTAAGAACTTCAAATTCTCTAAAAATACGCTTTCGATAAAAAACTTAACCAAACCACGTCCGAATGACCTGAAATTTTATACACCCATCCCAAAATATATGACGGAGCTAATGCAATTTTCAGAATTCCATTCTGCCCCTCGGATCAAAATTTTACTACCGTACCGGAATCTTCAAAAATTCAAACTTCGGCATTTCAAGCCTAAATCAGCTTCGGACTTCCAAAACACATTCCGAACACACTCCCAACTCCGAAGTCACCTAACGGAGCTAACGGAACCGTCAGATGTCCATTCAAAGGCCTCCTTCACACTGTTTCAACTACGGGCAACTTTCTAATACTTAAGCTCTCATTTAGGGACTAAGTATCGCAAAACTCTCCGAAACTCAAAACCAAACATCCCGGCCATTTTATTTGGCAGAAATAGACTTGGGGAATGCAGTTAATAGGGGATCGGGGCGTAAATTCTTAAGACGACCGGCCGAGTCGTCACATCGCTATCCGGTGCATTCTAAGAAAAATGAGTTGTGTGATGAGTCCATGCTCGGGTATGAGAGTATCTCATTAAGACTCCATGTATGGATAAGGAGAGTCGTGTCGCTCCGAGTGTTCGTGCAAAGAAAAGAAAAAATAATGAATTAGGAGTCATCCATAACAGTAATAGCATATAAAGGCAATAAAACTACTATTATACTTCTTTCGATTTATAACAAGACCTTAGTAGTAAATAAGTCCCTATTTCTTGTAGATATTACTGATGATAATCTGCTTTGGTTAGTTATCGTCTATACTAAAGGTAAACTTAAGGTGAATACATAATAATGCACTTTAAATTATCGGATTCAAAATAAACAAGATATGCTGTCATGCAATCAAGATTTCAGTACTGAGAGGAAAGACATAAATTTATAATATGTTTACAATCCAACAGTTAATGATAATCATTAGACAATTTCCATAGTTCAATAAAGCTACAGGCGTATTCTTCTATGGTTAAACGAATCCAAACAATAGACTACAAAGCATTCCGTATTCCTCAAAACCAATAGTCTTCTACATTCAGACAAAAAAAGACAGTATTTGGCATGGTAAATTTCGCATACTCTTAGTAACTAGACATGAATTTTACTCTCTTAAAATTCTCCGCAAAATAATGGGACCTATAGGCATAGTATTTATAAACCTCTAGCAAATGAGTGTGAATTTATAAATAAAATGAGTCCTAAACATCATATAGGCATCAACTAAATCATGATATATATATATATATATATATATATATATATATATATATATATATATATATATATATATATATAAACGCTTAACATATTACTTTTAACAAACCCTCACAAGAATGTTATATTAATTTAATGATTTATCAAACATATGACGAATACTTATTTTCATGATATCTAGGACATAAGACATGAATTAATCTCAACTTAAACCAAATAAAAATATGCAAAACTAGCAGATTCGAGAGAAAAAGGGAAGGATAAAAAAGAAGAAAGCACTTACCGCTAAATCTTTTAAAAATGCATGGTCTATTTTATGAAATGCTTAAAGGTATGGTTCCTATACAACTCCTAAAACATGACTCTTATACTTAGATCATAATTCCTGGCTAAAACGGTGTCAAGACCCAAAATCCACTAAGGGTCGTGGTGGTGTCGGACACCGCTGTCAGACAAGCCAAGTGAGATACTTAATCAAGTTCTTGTTTTAATAATTTTGAAAACACGTCTTTTATACGATTTAAAACAACACATCAGTATATTCTTTAGAATTAACAATGAAATATTTAGCAACTCTAAAATTTCTGAATGTATACCCAAATACATCCCAGAACCCGGTGTCACAAGTACATGAGCAATTTCTAAGAGAAACCAAATAAGTAGAATAACTGTCCGGACTACAATCGGAGAGAAAGTAAATAGAATCCTGAAAGAGACTATACTAGTTGCGGAATCGCCTCGCGGAAATACAGCTCACCTAGTCTCTATGTCAACCATGCTGCTATGCCACTAAGCCACTAGCCACACAATAAACTTGTGCAACAAAAATGTACAGCAAGTATAGTATGAGTATAAAAACAACGTGTACTCAGCAAGTATCCCGTCTAATCTCGAAGAAGTAGAGACGAGAGGTCGACTTTAACACTTGCTAGTGGTAAAATAATAATATACTAAAATGTGAGGAAATCATGGATTTATATAGCAGGTTCTAACTCACGAAACTATAAAACAGGTAAACACCTTGAACAATTAACGAAGGATTTTCAAGATTTACTTTTCATTATCTTTATCAGTGGGTAGTGGCCAAGAAGGCAATATCAACTTTAATAAGTTTCAAGTAAGAAATGCAAACATGCGCATATCATGCCAAGGTCGACGGGCCACTCCAACAGAAATGTAAAATGTGTACTGCCGAGGGTCGAATGACGCGAACCATAGATGCATCTATTTAATCTACCGAGGCGTTCGGCCCGCTCCAAAATATAAACACATACCGTGCTCGCGAATCATGCATGCGACGCAGATACACATCAAAACTCATATGCAAATAGCCAATTAGGAATTTATCCGGGAACATTTATCCCAATTAAAAGCCAATTCTCCTTTAACAATTTAATGAAAATAGAGTTTAATCCTTTTAGAAATTCATTTACTAATTCAATGTAATTTAAGCAATTCAAGTTGTCAGTAAGTTTACAATTAATCTAAGTATAGCATGCTTCTCGGTCCTAGATTACCCGGACAATAGCATAATAGTAGCTACGCACAAACTTTCGTCACCTCGTGCGTACGTAGCCCTCCACAATTAGGTGCTCATAACCAATTAACTTACCTATGGGGATAATTCCCTTTTACAAAGTTAGAAAGGAGACTCACCTTACTACGAAATTCCATAAACGGCCTCCAATCCTTCCCGACGATTCGAATCATTGGAAAATGCTCCGAAACTAACCAAATAATGGCAAACTAATGAGAATATACTCAAATACTTGTTAACAATTAAAATTATACAAATTCCCAAATCCGCTTAGTGAAATGATCAAAATGCCCTCGGACCCACGTGTCCGGATTCCGAAATTTCTCGAAGATATACTCTACCCATAGCTTCACTAGCTCAAATATATAATTTAGTACTAATTCCATGCTCAAATTCGTGGTAAAAACAAATTTATCAAGTTTCTAGGTTTTCTTCCTAAATTCCAATTTTTCCAAAATTTTCATGTCTAAATCCATGATATAATCTTGTATTTAACTTGAAAATGAGTAGGAGTAATTTACCTTAACATAGATGACGAAATCCATTCTTGAAACTCCGCAAAAATCGTCCATGCTTTGAAGAAATGAAGAAAAATGAGATAAACCCGCTAAAATACAATTTTGTCCAGGTATTTACTCATCGCGATTGCGGGAAATGCTTCGCGATCACGGAGAATAATTTTTCCAGCCCAAAATTTACTCCTCGCGATCGCGGAAAGAGCTTCGCGATCGCGAAGAACAATTTCCCAGCCTTCCAGACAGCCTCTATTAGAATAGTCATAACTCTTTGCACACAACTTCAAATGACAAATGGTTAAATGTTCTGAAAACTAGACTCAAATATGTACAACTTTTATGTGTTGGTTATTTCCCAATTCCTTCTATATTTCTAGATATAATCTGTCAAAGTCAGCCCATGTGTAAACAACTTTCTTCTTCATCTTCCTGGACACCTTGTAGTGTAACAGCAATATCTCTTACTACACAAATCCAAATCACGAATGGTTTACTTTTCTAGAATCTAGATACAAAGGGCTACAATTTTCATTTTTGAATCTTCTGTAATTCCTTATAGATTGTGCGATATGAGCCTCCTAAGTTGAGTTAGTGCAGCAGAATATTAACTCTGCGCAATCGCGAAAGGCTTTCCGCGATTGCGATTCACTGGCTCGTTTCTCACATTTTACTCACCGAGATCGCGACCAATTCCCCGCGATAATATAGAACACTGCTGTAGCCAAAAACCAGCAGTTATAAATGGCCTAGAAATGGTCCAAAACCATCCCGAAACCCACTCGATCCCCTCGGGACCCCGTCTGAACGTGCCAACAAGTCTGGAAACATATCACGGACTTAGTCGAGGCTTCAAATCACATCAAACAATGCCAACATCATGAATTGCGCCAAAATTCATCTGTATGAACTTTGAAATTTCTAACTTTCACATATGATGCCGAAACCTATCAAATCTCATTCGATTGACCCCAAATTTTGCAGGCAAGTCATTTTCGACATTTCAGACCTGTTCCAACTTCCGGAATCGCATTCCGACTCCGATATCAAAAAGTACACTTCATGTCAAACTTCTCAAAAACCTTCAATTTTCTATCTTTAGCAAATAGCTCCAAAATGACCTACGAACCTCCGAATTCACTTTCGATCGCGCTCCCAACTCCAGAATTACCATGCGGAGCTACTCCCAGTCTTGAAATCCCAAACGGACATCGGTAACAATGAAATGTACTTAAAGCCAAACTTATGAAATTTTCTCCAAAATGCCAACTTCCACAATAGGCACCAAAATGCTTTCGGGTCATCCAAAACCCGATCCGGGCATATACCCAATTCCGAAATCATCATATGAACCTGCTGGAACCTTCGGATCCCGATTCTGAGGTCGTTTACTCAAAATTCCAATCCTCGTTGATTACTTCAACTTTAAGCTTTCGAAATAAGAATTCTCTTTCCAAATAAACTCTGATTTCCCGAAATTCATTTTCAACCACGCGTACAAGTCATAATACCTGAAATGAAGCTTTTCATGGCCCCAGACTACTGAGCGACGCACTAGAGCTCAAAACGACCGGTCGGGTCGTTACATTCTATCTCACTTAAACATACGTTCGTCCTCGAACGTGCTGAGAATTATACTGAAGTAGTCTGAAACCACTGTTTAACACCTCATGCATCTTCTCGTGCTACCACATCTCAGTTGAGCACCTTAGCTCGATCAATTCTGAAGATATTACCTTTTATTCAAGAAAATAAGTGTTAGAGCCCAATTTTAACATCCAGAATTTTATGCCCGACCTGTTCCAACATAAGATCACTATATCAATCACTACACGCTATACCCAAACATGGCTGCATAACTTTGCTGAATTCACCCCTAGCATCACTTTACTCACCGGACCACAATAACATTTTCTGATCAACTTAGTCAAAATTCCACGAATCCGATGCTCCCATTGAACCTCATGACCTATATAGGTCTTGCTCTAACTCTTACAATACCTCCACGACGGAATAGATGTGTAGAAATCCGTAACCAACTGCCGAGTCAACCAATCATTTAGTCTATACCCCTAACAAGAACCATCACCTCATTCTGAACAAAATAATGGTCTTAGCTCCTTAATATACTTCATATAATCAGATTGCACCAATCCTAAATCCAACGATCTCGTCCCACCTAGTACGAATTGCTCCGGCTATAAGCCATTCCGAACATGATCAAAAGTCTCATATGATGCCACAATGTGCCAATAGACTACCAATTAGAATGCGATACAAAAGGAAAACAAACTCTGAAAATGGAAATTCGATTAACCCGCTTGCGAATCATACATGCGATGCGGGCGCACAACTAATATGAGCTTCCTTAAAAAATAGGAAATAGAACACCATAAACAGATATGGGGAACTGTACTGAATATCACACTGTTGCGGGCGCAACCCGATCCGAGCAATCATAACCATGGCGGCATCCTACCCGATCCACACAACATAACCATGGCGGCGTGCCACCCGATCTGCACATGGAACTCACATAAGGAGATGTACATCGAGCTAAATTGCTCGTTACAACAAAATACTGAATATCAATCATAAACACGCTAAGTGTATAATACCATTCCATGGGGAGACATATAACGCTATAATCCACAAACTCAAGCACAACTGACGTGCGATATACAATCTGAGCTCAAAAACCATCCTGCTCATATAATATCACTTTTACGCGGAACATCTACGCATAGGAAATTCACCAAGCCATATCACAACTCACACGATGCGACATATCATTACATGAAATAGCTGACGACGAAATAACACCCCACATCTGATTACTCCTCCATAAGGAGCGCTTATGCTGAAATGAGCACATTCGGCCTGATATAAGGCCCATATTCACATTTAAATTCATCTATAGACCTCCAGATTACTCTAATCTCACTGAACTAGGCTAATAACATTTCAAAGGTCCATAATAACTCCCCTTTCTCTCACAACACACAAGATCACCCATCATCACCAGAGCAAACCTCCACAGTCCATAACCCAATAAACCGAGTGCTGTCCAGGCATAAATTCTCAAATTAATGATATCACCACAATCCTCATACTTGGATTAAATCTTTAATAAATCAAGTGACTACATGTCACACTTATACAATCTTCCTGTGGGACACGCTCTCACAACCTTCCGAAACACATAACAGGTCCGTACATACAAACCACCGGCCGCTCTAACACTGAAAAGCGATCAAGAACCCCTAACCAGGATGCAAAGCCTTCTTCATAAAACACCGATTTCAGGTGACACTGAAGAAACCACCAACTTACTTTAAACATCGAAACTCCTTTCCAGCTCGTCCGAGCTCGCGACATCCTTGTCACCACCGAACTACAACATCGATCCTCACTTCAAATTCTATATCACTTAATGCACCCAATATGCCAATTCAACTATGGCTAATCAATCTACCTTTTTCCAATTTATCCTGGATTTCCTTAGAAATAATATTAGCTCCATTCAACACATAACATACTCCATCTGCACTCATCCCGAGTGACCTTGAATCGCAAGACCATGCTGTCTCAAATCCCATAAACCATTTCATACGTCCCAAATGCTACACTGCAAGTCAAAACATCATAGAACATCATGTGACCCACAACACCCTTCTCCAAAGGCAAATTTAAATAAAACTAGCACACCGGCCATTTAACACATTCAATCGAGGATGATGATATCACGCCGCCGATGAAGACTCCACCGCTCTTGAAAACACCAAGTCTCATCCTCTCATCATCTCGAACTTGAACATTCTCAGCCTAGTTGCCTTTCCCCAGCAGGGAATAAAATACAGAATCTCTAAATCATGCACAGGGTAAACCTCCGTTCAAGTCGCTCACTGCACCGACTCGCAGGCAAACATCCTACCATCACAACAATACTGCGGAATAATCGCTCATAAGCATCATGGCAACCTGTGCCTAGCCTCAAGGCTCTTAGAAGTTCTGTTACTGAGCTGAAACAATAGAATATCCTTCCATAAGGCGACTATAATAGTCCAATCAACTATACTGGGAGAATCATCCCGCACCACATTTGTAGTGCCGTTTCAACTCTTTAATTCTAGATTTCTAACAAGCACTCGCATCGCGTAAGATTGAGTAGGAAGGAATCAAAGGCATGAGTCTCAAAGGAATCGAACCGCAAGATAAGGAAATCAAGAAGGGAAGTACTCCTAACAGCCCTGCAGCCTCCCGAAATAAGTACAGACGTCTCCGTACCGATCTGCAAGACTTTACTAGACTTGCTTATGGCTCGTGAGACCAACGGGAACCTAGTGCTCTGATACCATGTTGTCAGAACAGAAAATCTACTAAGGGTCGTGGTGGCCCCGGACACCGCTGTCAGGCAGCCAACTGAAATACTTAATCAAGTTCTTGTTTTAATAATTTTGAAAACACGTCTTTTATATGATTTAAAACAACACATCAGTATATTCTTAAGAATTAATAATGAAATATTTAGAAACTCTAAAATTTCTGAATTTAAACCCAAGTACAACCCAGAACCCAATGTCACAAGTACATGAGCAATTTCTAAGAGAAACCAAATAAGTACAATAACTGTCCGAAATACAATCAGACGGAAAGTAAATAGAATCCTTAAAAAGACTATACTAGCTGCGGAATCGCCTCGGGGAAATACAGCTCACCTAGTCTCTGTGTCAACTATGCTGCTATGCCATTAAGCCATTAGCCACACAATAAACTTGTGCAAAAAAATGCATAGCAAGTGTAGTATGAGTAAGAAAACAACATGTACTCAGCAAGTATCCCGTCCAATCTCGAAGAAGTAGAGACGAGAGGTCGACTTTAACACTTGCTAGTGGTCAAATAATAATATACTAAAATGTGAGGAAATCATGAATTTATATAGCAGGTTCTAACTCACGAAGCTATAAAACAGGTAAACACCTTGAACAATTAACAAAAGATTTTGAATATTTACTTTTCATTATCTTTATTAGTGGGTAGCGGCCAAAAAGGCAATATCAACTTTCATAAGTTTTAAGTAAGCAATTCAAACATGCGCATATCATACCGAGGTCGATGGCCCGCTCCAACAGAAATGTAAAATGTGCACTGCCGAGGGTCGAACGACACGAACCATAGATGCATCTACTTAATATGTTGAGGTATTCGGCCGACTCGAAAATTTAAACACATACCCTGCTCGCAAATCATACATGTGACGTAGGTACACATCAAAACTCATGCGCAAATAGCCAATTGGGAATTTATCCGGGAACATTTATCCCAATTAAAAGCCAATTCTTCTTTAACAATTTAATAAAAATGGAGTTTAATCCTTTTAGAAATTCATTTACTAATTCAATGTGATTTAAGGAATTCAAGTTGTCAGTAAGTTTACGATTAATCCATGTATAGCGTGCTTCTAGGTCCTAGACTACCCGGACAATAGCATAATAGTAGCTACGCACAGACTCTCGTTACCTCGTGCGTACGTAGCCCCCTACAATTAGGAGAACATAACCAATAACTCACCTGTGGGGACAATTCCCTCTTGCAAGGTTAGAAAGGAGACTCACCTCACTCTGAAATTCCATAAACGACCTCCAAGCCTTCCCGATGATTCGAATCATTGCAAAATGCTCTGAAACTAACCAAATAATGGAAAACTAATGAGAATATACTCAAATACTTGTTAACAATTCAAATTATACAAATTCCCTACTCCGCTTAGTGAAATGACAAAAATTCCCTCGGGCCCACGTGCCCGGATTCCAAAATTTCTCGAAGATATACTCTACCCATAGCTTCACTACCTCAAATATATAATTTACTCCTAATTCCATGCTCAAATTCGTGGTAAAATCCAATTTATCAAGTTTCTAGATTTTCTTCCAAATTCCCAATTTTCCCACAATTTTCATGTCCAATTCCTTGATATAATCTTGTATTTAACTTGAAAATGAGTATGAGTAACTTACCTTAACATAGATGACGAATTCCCTTCTTGAAGCTCTCCAAAATTCGTCCATGCTTTGAAGAAAAGAAGAAAAATGAACTAAACCCGCTAAAATACCTTTCTGTCCATGTATTTACTCATCGCGATCGTGGGAAATGCTTCGCGATCGTGGAGAACAATTTTTCCAGCCCAAAATTTACTCCTCGCGATTCCGGAAAGAGCTTCGCGATCGCGGAGAACAATTTCCAATCCTTCCGAACAACCTCTAGTAGAATAGTCATAACTCTTTGCACACAACTCCAAATGACAAATGGTTGAATGTTCTGAAAACTAGACTCAAAGATATACAACTTTCATGTGTTGGTCATTTCCAATTCCATATATATTTCTAGATATAATCTGTCGAAATCAACCTATGTGTAACCCAACTTTCTTCTTTATCTTCCCGGACACCCAGTAGTGTGACACCCATATCTCTTTGTACACAAATCCAAATCATGAATGGTTTACTTTTCTAGAAACTAGACACAAAGGGCTACAAGTTTCATTTTTTCATCATGTTTAAAACCTTATAGATTGTGAGATATGCGCCTCCGAAGTCAAGTCAGTGCAGCAGAATATTTACTCTACGTGATCGTGATTCACTGGCCTGTTTCTCACATTTTAATCACGGCGATCGCGACCAATTCCCCGTGATCACATAGAACACTACTGTAGCCAAAAACCAGCAGTTATAAATGGCCTAGAAGTGGTCCAAAACCACCCCGAAACTCACCCGAGCCCCTCGGGACCCATCCGAACGTGCCAACAAGTCTGGAAACATATTATGGACTTAGTCGAGGCTTCATATCACATCAGACAATGTTGAAATCACGAATCGCGCCAAAATTCATCTTTATGAACTTTGAAATTTCTAACTTTCACATCCGATGCCAAAACCTGTCAAATCTCATTCGATTGACCCCAAATGTTGCAGGCAAGTCATATTCGACATTACAGACCTGCTCCAATTTCTGAAATCGCATTCCGACCCTGATATCAAAAAGTCCACTTCCGGTCAAACTTCTCAAAAACCTTCAATTTTCTATCTTTAGCCAAATAGCTCTAAAATGACCTGCGGACCTCCGAATTCACTTCCGATCGCGCTCTCAACTAGAGAATCATCATGTGGAGCTACTCCCAATCTCGAAATCCCAAACGGACATCGGTAACAGTGATATACACTTCAATCCAAACTTATGAAATTTCTTCCATAATGCCAACTTCCACAATAGGGGCCAAAACACTCCCGAGTCATCCAAAATCCGATCTGGGCATACGCCCAAGTCTGGAATCATCATACGAACCTGCTCGAACCTTCAGATTTCTATTTTGAGGTCGTTTACTCAGAATTCCTATCCTAGTTGATTCCTTCAACTTTAAGCTCCCGAAATGAGAATTCTCTTTCCAAATAAACTCTAAGTTCCCGAAATTCAATTCCAACCACGCGTACAAGTCATAATACCTGAAATGAAGCTGTTCTTGGCCCCAGACTGCTAAGCGATGCGCTAGAGCTCAAAATGACCGATCGGGTCGTTACAAACAGTGTAACCCATTTTGTAGAGTAATTTTAGCAAACATGTCTTCTTCATGTTTAGTAAGTAAAAAACTAGAACACGACTCAATAAGGAATGTGATTTCTACAGAAGACGAAACAACATATACTTTACGTCTAATTACAAAATAAGGGAGGATTACAGTTTAGAAAGAAAACTAACCTGTTGCAGAGTAGCGAACCGGGGCACGGATGTTACATGCATTAGCAAACTCTGATTTTAAGACCACTCTTTCCTCTCGAACAAAAGCGAATTCGACTAAAATAAATGAAGATAATCGATTGTATGCAAGGGTAAATACCCAACTGAAACAGTTGGGGAATAAAAAAGAATGAAGCTTTTCTCAGATGAATAACAGTTAATAAGCATAGAATAATTTATAGAAGTGAAGAGCGGTAGCTCTGAATTTGGTCTCAAAGGGTGAAGGCAGCGGCTGATGGCCATCAATTTTAAGGGCAAAAGGGTAGCTGAAAAATCCTCTATGTTTTTTAGGGAGTAAAGAGGCGGCTATCTGCTTCTCCTTAAAATGAGTTCCAAAGCAGATGTTTATAGATAGAAGTTAGGGTTCTTGAGCAGGATTTTTAAATTCAGATTTAAATTTTAGTCAACATACACTACTAGAAATTCTGGTTTTAGCGATCACGTAAAGCGACCAAACAGGCCTGATCGATATTAAGCTAGTCCCTTTACCTTAGGGACAAAAGTTGGTTGCTAATTAGCGACCGACTTTGGTCTCTCAGGTAAAAGGACCAAATTTTTAGGGTAAAGAAAATAGCGACCAACTTTGGTCGCTATAATATTTTAGTATTACAATTTTGGCGACCAAAGTTGGTCTCTTTCTGTAAATTTTATTTTTTTATTTATTATTAATCATAAAATAGCGACCAACTTTGGTCTGTAAAAAATATTATATTTTAAAATCTGAAAAATAGCGACCAAAGGTGGTCGCTTTACTATAAATATTTTTAATTTTTTTTAAATAATCGACCAATGTTGGTCGCTAACTTCAAGAATTAATTTTTTTTAGTAATAAGCGACAAACTTTGGTCCCTATATTTCCAGAAATTGTTATTTTTTTAATGGTATAGCGACCAAAGTTGGTCGCTTCTTGTGAAATCTGGGTTATATAGCGACCAACCTTGGTCGCTATTTACTAGAAAATTATTTTTTTAATAGAAATGAAACCAAATTGCGACCAAAGTTGGTTGCTTTTGTTGGTATATTGTTGGTGGGAACTGCCTGTTTTGGCAGCTACACCACCTGCCAGCTTACTAAAATTCCTAAATAGGCATTTTATGCCAACAACAATAACAACAAGCAACAACAACAATAAACAACAACAACAACAACAACAACAACAACAATAAACAACAACATCAACAACAACAACACAATTACAACATTATAACCAATAAAGTATAAAGTTCAATAGAACTTTATACTTTAAGCTAATAAAACTAATAAGTTAAATGTTATTACAAAACCATTTGAAAACCGATTGTATTTGTCTAGTTGAAAGTGTATAAAATTCAAAGATTGTTCTGTACATCATTATATCATCGTTTGATGAACTTTCTTCACCATGACGGTATCCAAAATGGGCTATTTGTCGATGATGGGAAGAACGATCACGGCGAGAACAGGAGGAATGAGCACGGGGAAGGCGAGCCTTTGGCAATGACTCACGAGACCGGGGAATCAGAAAACTGACAGAAGCTACCAGAGTACTGCATATCTCTAAGCTTTTCTCTCTCTTTGGTGGCTTCTAGCTCGGATGTGAGCTTTGCCACAGTCTCCCGCATAGAGGAGAGGCTCTCCCTATTAAGTTGCTCGGCTTGGGAGGAAGTTCCTATTTCTTGCATTCCATAATTATAGCGATGGAATATCTTATTAGGAAGCCCGTATACCTTCCCCCATTTTGGACCGCCAGCAGCCTGCGTCCACATTCTCTCAGCATCTTCATCTGATAGTTGGATTAGCGTGCCCGACTCATTAGGTGTCCGAATGCATATGAATTTCTCCACTTCAACTATGAAGCGACCTTATAAGAAAAATCGCATTGAATTATTATTTCAAAATTTATATAAAAGTAAATCAAAATTCTTAATGAAAAGTGAAAACTTACATGTACATCGAGCCTCAGCCCTCGACCCACCTTTCTTGGTCCGTCTCTTTCTTCTTCTTTACAATATGAGTCTCCTTGAAGAGCTCATCTTGGTTCATCGGACGCCCCAACTTTTTTCCCCGAAAACTCATAAATTTTAGTTAATAAACAGAATAAATTTACTTTGAAAATTAAAATAAATTAATCAATTACGTACAATTCTTCTTTTTATCATCCCTAGGCTGATCACACCTCCAGTGTTCAAGGATCCTCCCTTCTCAGATGCCCGAGCTTTCTTTCCTTTTTTTATCTTCTGTAAGAACTCTGCAGTAAGCTAGTGCCTTTGCAAATCGTCCCATAAATTCTGATGCAACCAACCAGGCTTCTGGTTGAACTTCCTAGCTTTGGAGAAACAATGGGATAACCACTTTTGAGCTTTTAGATGGAAATTTGCAGCCACTTCCGTGCTATAGCGGTGTTCCCATACGCACTTGCTCTGTATTTCAAAAGTTAAGTATTATATGGAAATATCATATTTAGATGGAAATATCATAAAATCTATATTCTATCACGACCCAAAATCCACTAAGGGTCATGGAGGCGCCGCACACCGCTGTGAAGCAAGCCAACCAAGAATGCTTGATTAAATTACAGTTTTAGTATTTGCAGAAATTGTTTTTCTTATACGTTAATTATTAGATACTAAAAATTTTTAAAAAATTAACATAATGTCGATAAAAGGCTTAATACTGAATAATCCAAAATTCCTCCTAGAACTTGGTGTCACAAGTGCATGAGCATCTACAGATAAGGAAATAAAATATAACATCTGTCCAAAATATAGTGGACAAGAAATGTGACGACCCGACCCGTCGTCTTATGTGTTTCCATCCCGTTTTTCCCATTTATTACTTGTTCATGAATTATTATATGTGTTGGGCGAGTTTGAGTTGACTCAGATTGGATTTGGTAGGAAATGGGGCAATTAGTTTCTTTAAGGAAAGGTTGGTTTGGAAAAGTCAACCGGAAGTTGACTTATGAGTTAGAGGGCTCGGATGTGAAATCCGATGTTCGGTCAGCTCCGGGAGGTGATTTGTGACTTGGGAGTACGATCAGAATTGAATTAGGAGGTCCGGTGTAGAATTATGCTTGAATTGGCGAAGTTGGAATTTTGACGAATTCCGGTTGATAGGTGAGATTTTGATCCGAGGGTCAAAATGGAATTGCGCGAGTTGCTGTAGCTTCGTTAGGTGATTTTGGATATGTGTACAAATTTTCAGGTCATTCGGACATCGTTTAGTCGGGTTTTTGATCGAATGCGAGTTTTGGAAGTTTTGGTTGAACTTAGTCTTTGATTTGAGGAAATTTTATGATTTCGATGTTAACTATAGTGACTTGATGATTCGAACAAGTTTGAATAAGGTAATAGATCATATCTGTGCTTTTGGTTGAGGTCCCGGTGGCCTCGGGGTGATTTCGGGTGGTTAAACGGTGAATTTGGAGTTTGTTGCATGGAAGAGGTTTGCTGGTTCTATTGTTTCCGCATGTGCGGAATGAGGGGCCGCATAAGCGGTCCCGCAGATGCGGCAGTTGGGTCGAATAAGCGTATTTGGGTATGGGAACCCGTTTCCGCAGAAGTGGTCGTGTATTCGCAAATGCAACGACCGCAGAAGCAGTTCTAGACCACATAAGCGGTCCAGGGGATTTTAAGTGTGACCGCATAAGCTGTCGGTTGGTCGCATGTGCGGTGACCGCAGGTGCGGTTATTTAGCCGCAGAAGCGAAAATCGCTGTTGGCAGAATGGTTTATATCATTATTTCATCCGTGAACTTATGTCATTTTTCCTCCATTGTAGAGCGATTTTGGGAGCTTTGGGCGAGAATTTTCGAGGGTTTTGACTGAGAATCGAATGGAGGTAAGTTCCTTGGCCTAATTATTCAAGTTTATTGTAGAATTAACATGGAAATTGGTTGAAATTCATTAAAAAAAGGGATAAAGCTAGGGCTTGAGTTTAGATGTTTCAAATTGGGATTTGATAGGTCATTTGAGCTCGGATTTGAGAGTTCTTGGTATGTATGGACTCGTGGCGATATGAGGAATCCAATAATGTGAGTTTTGTAATTTTCCAAGAAGCGGGCCTAAGGCTCGGGTTTTGTTAGTTTCGGGATTTTTGCTATATTTCGATTCTTTTTTGATTGGGTATTATTCCCTTGGCATATTGTAATGCGTTCGCTCTAATTTTGGTTAGATTCGATGTGCGTGGAGGCCAATTTGAGGGGCAAAGGCATCGCGAGCGAGAAACTTCACTGGTTCGAGGTGAGTAATACTTGTAAATGATATCCTGAGAGTTTGAAATCCCGGAATTGCACATCATAGTGCTGTATCGAGGTGACTTGCACGCCGGATATGAGCGTGGGGTAGAGCACTGTTGGGGGACTGTGACTTGGTCTATCCTGGTTGTTGATTTTTTTACCGCTGCCAACTATGTGAATCCTTCGGGGATTGATATCAATGTCATTGCATTACTTGCATATTATTTGATCTCGGTCCAAGGTTTTTAATACTATTTTAAAAACTCAACCATCTTCCTAAGATTTAAAAACTTAAACAATATTTTATTGGCATTCTAAGCTTAGGACTATCATGTTAACATTACCCAAGTGGCTTATGTGCATTTCTGGACTGAGCATGGATCGGGCTGCACGCCGCAGCAGTGTTATAGTGATTTCTGAATATATGGACGGATCGGGTTGCATGCCGTAGTGATGGTATATTGATATTGAGGCCGAGAGCCTATTTGATGCCACGACATGGATGATATTGCATTTGGATTGTAGGAGCCCCTCCGGAGTCTGTACACACCCCAGTGAGCGCTGGATCGGGCTTTGCGCCGCAGCGATACTATATTGATATTGAGGTCGAGGGACTGGTTGATGCCACGAGATAGCTGGATTATAGCGCTTGGGCTGTAGTAGCCCGTTTGGAGTCTGTACACACCCCCAGTGAGCGCCGTCGACTGGATTGGACTGCACGCCGCAGTAGGTACCGTCATATGCATTACATTGCATTCATACTTTTGTGCATTATTCGTTGTTTGTGTTATTTCTTGAGATATTTAATTGATGTATTGATATTGCCAGATCACTGTTAAAAAAGGATAAATTTGAGATAGTGGACAGTGACATTGTTTGATGTAAA
Source organism: Nicotiana glauca (assembly GCA_026770625.1). NCBI lineage: Eukaryota > Viridiplantae > Streptophyta > Magnoliopsida > Solanales > Solanaceae > Nicotiana > Nicotiana glauca. The sequence continues at coordinate 170,373 of MU786341.1, forward strand.
CGGGTCAGGTAACGAGGGCTGACTAGGAACAAGAATATTGCTTGTAAGGCGAGTTTATGAGCTCAATTATGCATACTTGTTTGTGCCCGATGGGCTGACTTTTGTGCTGACTTGCACTACCTGTTCCGCATTTAATTGCTTAATTGTGGGAAAAAGATATTTTCAAAAAGGGGTTTTGAACTGAGTCATGATATTTTCTAAAAGATTTTCACGTTATCCCTGTTTTCTCAAGGGTTACACTGTACCATATAGCATGTTGGTTTGCTTTACGTGGTTTATTACTGCTCAGTTATTATTTACCCTTATTACTCACAGAGTTGGAGAACTCACTTTACTCCCTGCACCTCGTGTGCAGTTGCAGATATTGTTCACCCTGTAGCGGGTTTTGAGCTGATTGAAGATTTGTTATCATAGCCGAGCCAAGTGACCGCTAGCGTCTGCGTCACCAGATCTTCTCCCTTATTTTATGTTGTTCATGTTACTTTCAGACTTTGTTCCTATTTCTTAACTTGTAGTAGTGAACTCTGTAGTAGCTCATGACTAGTGACACCTCGATATCGGGCTGTGATGGGATGGTTCCCTATTGTTATCGTTGTTTTCCGTGCTTTTGATTATGCTTATCATGTTTTAGCTTTAGAAATGTTAAATAATTGTTAAAAGAAGTATTGTTAATATGTTGGCTGGCCTTATCTTCACGAGAGGCGCCATCACAGCCAGATTTAGGATTTGGGGTCGTGACAAGTTGGTATCAGAGCCTAGGTTACTAGGTCTCACGAGTCATGAGCAGTTTTAGTAGAGTCTCGCGGATCTGTACGGAGAAGTCTGTATTTATCCCCGAGAGGCTGCAGAACCTTTAGGAAAAGCTTCACATTTTTGAATTCTTATCATGCGATCTTGATTCAGCTTGGAAAGTAACTCTTGAATTTCCTTCCACACGTCTGTATGCGCACATGAGCGCTCAGTATTGTATGTGCTTTGATGGCTTGTGATTCCCCGATTAAGGGGTGAGATGCGATCTCCGAGCGTTTGATGTTGGGCCAGTCTGGAGGACTTGAGGCCGGATCTATGCCTATGGCTTGAGCATAGAGGTGCTGATTGAGGCGAAGCAGGTGGGATATCTCCTGCGGAGTGTTCTTAAGTGGTATGATCCTTATGCGTATGTTAGAAGGTCTCATGGATAATTGAAGGGTACGTGTTGAAATTTGAGATTTCGGGTAGCTTAAGAGGATGAGCATAACGGTTGCAGGAATGAATGCGAGATTTGCGGAAGCTATACCGTATTAGATGACCTGTGCTTTCACAACCCTATAAATGATTTGTGAGTAATCTCACTATGTTATTGTGGCATCAATGGAGTAAAAGTTTTATGAGCTATTGAAATATTTTGGTCTATGGCTTCGAGCCAAGTTAGGGAGGTCACTGTGGATTAGCTGATTGCACGGTCATGTGCTATGTTGGGTCCATTTCGAGATATGCCGGTGAATCAGTTTTGGTTGCAGAAATTGAGCCGAGGATGGCACGAGTGAAGCAAAATTTTGTCAAAGGTTATATGGTATTATGTGGATGTGTGGAAATAATAGGATGTCTTGAGCTGTTGTTGATAAAGTATGCTTAGTGTAAAGAGAAGGAGCCTGTTTGGCTGTATCGGAATGAGATCACGTCCTGCGAGGTAAGAGTGCTAATGATGCACGGGTGGTTATGTATGTTTAATCAGGTAAATTGCAGATCGAATATGAAGTAAATGACTCTCGAGAATTGCCTTATTGTGTTCAAGGTTCTACATGTAACAATTAAGTGCCTTAAAGTCGTGTATGTGGTTAGAGAAAAAAAGTCAAGGCTTGTGGTATTTTTATGATGATTATGAGATTCTATGTATCAGTATCTAGAAGCTAATTGCAACGAATTCAGATTCGCAATAAGTTCTTCAAGCAGAGCATGCGGGAGTGTGGTATTTCTTAGAATAATTGAGAAAGTATTCAGTGGCTTGTGGGTCTTAGACAGTGTGGTCTGGTGCTTGGGTCTCGTGTAGTGAGCCTGTGTTGAGGAACTGTGGTGCTATAGCAAGAGGGAATATCAAGTTGAAAATGAATCAGAAGAAATTTAGATAAATGGAGTAGCTTGATAACGGACTGGATCGGCATGGTAAGGGTATGCTTAATTCTTGGTATGTATTCGAGGTAATGGGTTAGCACATGTAATTTTGCAGCTATGCTCTTGGGTTTTGACGACTTGCTTAGCGTGATTTGGTTAAAAGGATTCAGTCATGGCAGTTTAGTTTGTGAAAATGAAATTGAGAAAGTTCTTGTTGATTGCTACCGTGGTTGAAGAGGTGCATTTTCTACGAATGTGAGAGGCACTAGATGTGTAAGGATTTTCTTCTAGATAAGGTCAATGGAAGTTCGTGAATAGATAAGTTTTAGTTCAGGTTAGAAAGGAGATTCATAAAGCACTTAGGCAGCGGGTAGGCTCGGATAATCAAGGAAAATGGTATGGCTATTTGAAAGTGATTCGATGTGAGTATATATTTCAGAGAAAGGGCAATGTGATTAAGTGATGGTACTTCGGTGGTGTTGCGGCACTTCCTTGTTAGATCGACTGGTGATATTCGGGTTTGCTTGGTGTCTCTGGGAGATTTGTGAGTATGTATCGTAGAGTTTTGGATATATAGCTGTAGCACGCGTTTGGACGGCGGAATTGGGATCAAGTATGATTATTCGTATGCTATATGGAATTGGAGGCGGAAGTCCTCAAATTCGAGCTATTTGTGATGGTGTATCGTGTGTATCGGCACCGTTTAGCGAATATTGGGATTTGGAGGCTCGAGTGAATCTTTCATTGCTGGTATGTTGGATTTTAGATGTGGTGTTGAAGTTCAGACTGGTTGTCTCAGTGTTAGATTAATTCTGGACTGTTGCATTATGGCCTATGCCGGAAACGCCACGGTTTGAGTGGTGAGGTGCATTGTGTTATGTTCTTTTGGAGTGATTTATCTTTTAAAGACCCAGCAGACGGCTGGGAAGGATTTCTTTTCCTAATTGAGCCTTCATGATGGATGTTAGTACAGAGGCTGCTATTATTGGGCTAGTTCCGGCGTTAAGAGACTTTCCGGATGCGTATCCCAATATGAGTTGACTCGGTTGGCTCCGAATCGTATTGTCGAGGGACAGGTTGACTCGACCGTTGTTAAGCTTATCAGTTATCTGGAGAGATCTATGAGTTTTTTTCTGCGTAGCGAGACGTTATGATTTACGGACTATGGGCACATACGGTGTGGTGCTATCGGGATTCATAGCGGAAGTTGAGAGGAAAACCTCAGTTGCGCTTGAGTTTTGTAGCTTATAACACTATATGTAGATATTGTATGCACTCAATATGCTTACGACCGATACTCGATATTTTGTTGTAATGAGCAAATTTGGCTCGATGTGCATCTCCTTATGTGGGATATATATATGGATCGGGTGGCACGCCGCCATGGATATGTGTGGATCGGATGGCACGTCGCCATGAGTATGTGTGGATCGGATGGCACGCCTCCATGAGCATGTGTGGACCGGGTGGCACGCAGCCATAAGTATGTTATCTGGGTCGGGTTTCACACCGCAACAGTGTGATGATGGGAATAGTTTTTCATATGCCGTCTTGTATGCCTTGTTTCCAGGTTTCTAAGGGAAGTCCATATTGGGTGTTTCTCAGCGAATAGCGCACTGGTTGTGTCCTTTTAGGATCGTGTGGTGTATATTACTTGCTTCATCATGGGTATAATGATTTGTTTGGATTCCAGATATCCATCGTGTGTGGTTGTCAATTTCGAGTATAACGACTTGGGGTGCTTCATGTGTAACCGTGTTTGGATAGGATCGCGCATTGTAGCGAGGCTACGTAGAGATTAGTCCCTTCGAGGTAGGTTCAGGTATTCTATTTCTATGACGTGGGATGGGGTCCCAGCCTCGTGTTGTGATGGTAATGAGGAGTTAGAGTTACAGCTCTTTTGTTTGAGTTATTTGTCATGATTTGAGTATGTTCAGACTGCCCTTCATTGGTGCGTGGATTATACAAGTTGTGGCTTAGGCCTGTGTTGAGGTGTCATATCACCTGAGTGGTGTGTTGGATTTGAGGTGATCATGGGAATCATTAATGAATATGAACAGATTTGATTACAGCTTGTTGGAAGAATGATATCGAGGTTCGGCTCGGAATATGTTGTGGCATTAGTCAAAAGGGAAGAAATGCCTTCATGAATGGTTGATCTGAGAAATGGTTACAATTATTGTGTGTTTCATTTATTGTTGGCAGTATATGAAAGTGTTGGAATAAGGCCTTAGTTGATAAGAGGTTTTCTACCGGTATCCGGGTGTTGTGGGCAACTGCTGAGAATAGAAGTTATCATTTCGAGTGTTGGATTGTGTGCTATGTTTTATGATTTCACCTGAGGTTGCAAGTGTGGGTTATCACAGCTAGTTCGGGTTTATTCTGGGTATGATTTCTGAAAGTACAACGTGGTTCTACGATTTATGGTCTTTGGGTTGTGGAGTTTTAGCTATATTGTGTTGTCGGACCTATGCGAGATAGGGTGACGTGGGGTCCCGGGTATGTGCTTGGTGAGGTTATTCAGCTATTGGTTGGCTTCTAGGGTAACTTTCGGAACGCTCGAGGACGAGCGTTGGTTTAAGTTGGGGAGGATGTGACGACCCGACCTGTTGTATCATGTATTTCTGTCCCGTTTTCCCCGTTTGTTGCTCCTTCATGAATTATTATATGTGTTGGGCGAGATTGAGTTGACTCAGATTGGATTTGGTAGGAAATGGGGCAATTAATCTCTTTATGGAAAGGTTGGTTTGGAAAAGTCAATCGAAAGTTGACTTATGAATGAGAAGGCTCGGATGTGAATTCCGATAGTTCGGTCAGCTCTGGGAGGTGATTTGTGACTTAGGAGTGCGATCGGAATTGAATTTGGAAGTCCGTTGTAGAATTAGGCTTGAATTGGCGAAGTTGGAATTTTGGAGAATTCCGGTTGATAGGTAAGATTTTGATCCGAGGTTCGGAATGGAATTCCGCGAGTTGCTGTAGCTTCGTTAGGTGATTTTGGATATGTGTACAAATTTTCAGGTCATTCGGACATCGTTTGGTCGGGTTTTTGATCGAATGCGAGTTTTGGATGTTTTGGTTGAACTTAGTCTTTGATTTGAGGAAATTTGATGATTTTGATGTTAACTATAGTGATTTGATGATTTGAGCAAGTTTGAATAAGGTAATAGATCATATCTGTGCTTTTGATTGAGGTCCCGGGGGCCTCGGGGTGATTTCGGATGGTTAAACGGTGAATTTGGAGTTTGTTGCATGGAAGAGGTTTGCTGGTTCTGTTGTTTCTGCATCTGCAGAAAAATGGGCTGCATAAGCAGTTCCGCAGCTGCGGCGGTTGGGTCGCATAAGCGGATTTGGGTCTGGGAACCCTTTTCAGCAGAAGCGGTCGTGTATCCGCAAATGCGGCGACCACAGAAGCGGTTCTAGACCGCATAAGCGGTCAAGGGGATTTTGAGTTTGACCGCATAAGTAGTCGGTTGGTCGCATGTGCGGTGACTGCAGGTGCAGTTATTCAGCCACAGAAGCGAAAATCGCTATCGGTAGAAAGGTTTATATCATTATTTCATCCGCGAACTTATGTCATTTTTCCTCCATTGCAGAGCAATATTTGGAGCTTTGGGCGAGAATTTACGAGGGTTTTGACTGAGAATCGAATGGAGGTAAGTTCCTTGGCCTAATTATTCAAGTTTATGGTAGAATTAACATGGAAATCGGTTGAAATTCATTAAAAAGGGGATAAAGCTAGGGCTTGAGTTTTGATGTTTCAAATTGGGATTTGATAGGTCATTTCAGCTCGGATATGGGAGTTCTTGGTATATACGGACTCGTGGCGAGACGAGGAATCCGGTAATATGAGTTTTGTAATTTTTTGAGAAGCGGGCCCGGGGCTCGGGTTTTGTTAGTTTTGGGATTTTTGCTATATTTCAATTGTTTTCGATTGGGTATTGTTCCCTTGGCATATTGTAATGCATTCGTTCTGATTTTGGTTAGATTCGACATGCGTGGAGGCCAATTTGAGGGGCAAAGGCGTCGCCAGTGAGGAATTTCACCGGTTCGAGGCGAGTAATACTTGTAAATGATATCATAAGGGTTTGAAACCCCGGAATTGCACATCATAGTGCTGAATTGAGGTGACTTGCACGCCGGATATAAGCGTGGGGTAGAGAACTGTTGGGGGACTGTGACTTGGTCCGTCCCAGTTGTTGATTTTTTTACCGTATTGATTGAAATTATTTGTTAGCATCATAATTTGGGCTGATTGCCATGTTTGGGGCTTCGTGCCAACTATGTGAATCCTTCGGGGATTGATATCAATATCTTTGCATTACTTGCATATTATTTGATCTTGCTCCAAGGTTTTAATACTATTTTGTAAACTCAGCCATCTTCCTAAGATTTGAAAACTTAAACAATATTTTATCGAAGTTCTGAGCTGAGGACTATCATGTTAACATTGCCCAAGTGGCTTATGTGCATTTCTGGACTGAGCATGGATCGGGCTGCGCGCCACAGCAGTGTTATAGTGATTTTTAAATATATGGATGGCTCGGGCTTTACGCCGCAACGATGATATATTGATATTGAGGCCGAAAGCCTGTTTGATGCCACGACATGGCTGATATTGCGCTTGGGATATAGGAGCCCCTTTGCAGTCTGTACACATCCCAGTGAGCGCCAGATCGGGCTGTGCGCCACAGCGATACTGTATTGATATTGAGGTCGAGGGCCTGGTTGATGCCATGAGATGGCTTGATTATAGAGCTTGGGCTGTAGGAGCCCCTCCAGAGTCTGTACACACACCCAGTGAGCGCCGTCGACGTTAAATGGATCGGATTGCACGCCGCAGTAGGTACCGGAGTGTACCGTCATATGCATTGCATTGCATTCATACTTTTGTGCGTTATTTGTTGTTTGTGTTATTTCTTGAGATATTTAATTGATGTAATGATATTGTATGATCATTGTTAAAAAGGATAAATTTGAGACAGTGGTAACAGTGACACTGTTTGATGTAAACGGGTCAGGTAACAAGGGCTGACTAGGAACAAGAATATTGCCTGTAAGGCGAGTTTATGAGCTCAATTATGCATACTTGTTTGTGCCAGAGGGGCTGACTTTTGTGCTGACTTGCACTACCTGTTCTGCATTTAATTGCTTAACTGTGGGAGAAAGATATTTTCAAAAAGGGGTTTTGAACTGAGTTATGATATTTTCTAAAGGATTTTCACGTTTTCCCTGTTTTCTCAATGGTTACATTATACCATATAGCATGTTGGTTTGCTTTACGTGGTTTACTGCTGCTCAGTTATTATTTACCCTTATTACTAACTGAGTTGGAGTACTCACTTTACTCCCTGCACCTCGTGTGCAGTTGCAGGTATTGTTCACCCGGTAGCGGGTTTTGAGCTGATTGAAGATTTGTTATCATAGCTGAGCCAGGTCACCGCTAGCGTCCGCGGCACCAGATCTTCTCCCTTATTTTATGTTGTTCATGTTACTTTCATACTTTTTTCCTATTTCTGGACTTGTAGTACTTTAATGAACTCTGTAGTAGCTCTTGACTAGTTACACCCCGATGTCGGGCTGTGACGGGATGGTTCCCTGTTGTTATCGCTGTTTTCCGCGCTTTTTATTATGCTAATCATGTTTTAGATTTATAAATGTTAAATAATTGTTAAAAGAAGTATTTTTAATCTATTGGCTGGCCTTATCTTCATGAGAGGCGCCATCATGACTGGGTTCGGGATTTGGGGTCGTGACAAGAAATAAATACAATATACTGAAAGGGACTATACTAGCCTCGGGGTCGCCTCGAATAATGCAACTCACCTAGTCCCAGAATCATCCGCGCTGCTATGCCCAATAGGCCACTAGGGTTACATATACGTGTGCAACAAAAATGCACAGAAGTGTAGTATGAGTACTTAAACAATGTGTACTCAATGAGTATCCCATCTAATCTCGAAGAAGTAGAGACGAGATGGTCAAATTCGACACTTAATAGAGGTCAATTGACAACATACTAAAAATGTGAGGAAATCATGGATTTATATAGTAGTTCTAACTCACGAAGCTGGAAAACAGGTAAACACCTTTAACAAATTATAAAGGATTTTCAAGGTTTACTTTTCATTATGTTATAAATTTATATCAAGCCATAAAAGGCAATATCAACATTTGAAATTCTCAAGCAACAATATATATCATGCGCAAATCATGCCGAGGTCGACAGCCCGCTCCAACAGAAACAAACTGTGCACTTGCCGAGGGTCAACTGCGCGCCTATAGATGCATCTATTTAATCTGCCAAGGCGTTCAGCCCATTCCATAAATAAACACATACCCTTCTCACGAATCATGCATGTGATGCAGATACACATACAGATACATGCTAAATCAGTCAATTAAGAACTTATCGGGGGATATTTATCCAAATAAAACAATTTCTCTTTTAAAAATTCAGGAAAAATGGCGTTCAATCCCTTTTTAAATTCATTTACTAATCCAATGTGATTTAAACAGTTAAAGCTATCAATGGGTTCATAAATAATCCAAGTATAACATGCTTTTGGGGTCCTAACTACCCGGACAATATCATAGTAGTAGCTACTCATGGACTCTCTTCACCACGTGCATTCGTAGCCCCCGCAATTAGGAGCACATAATCAATTATTTCACCTATGGGGACAATTACCTCTTACAAGGTTAGAAAGGAGACTAACCTCGCTCCGAAGATCCATAACCGGTATTCCACGCCCTTCCGAAGACTCTAATTGATGCACCACGCTCCAAAACTAGCCTGCGGTTATGCAAATCCATTAATATATGCTCAAATATCCATTAGAATCTAATTTATAGCAATTCCTAACTCCATCGATAAGTTGACCAAAACGCCTTCGGTCCCACGTGCCCAGAATCCAAAATTTTTCGAAGATAAAGATTACCCATGACCTTAGGAACTAAAATATATTATTTTCACTAAATTCCATACTTAATATCGTGGTTAAATTCCAAGAATATAATTTCTAGGTTTTTCCCTCAAACCCCAAGTTTTTCTACACAATTAATGCTTAAATACATACATAATTGATATATTTAACGCATAATAGGTAGGGATATCTTACCTTGTCGTTGATGGAAAAAATCCCCTCTTGAAGCTCCCCAAAATCGCCCATGCCAAGTGAAAAACGGGAGAAGAATGACCAATCCCCGAGTTTAAAACAACCTTCTGCCTCCAACTATTTCCGCACCTACTATTCATTGACCGTTTCTGCGGTTCCGCAGGTGCGGTTACAATGCAGCATCTGTGGTCCTCCCTGGGCCACCCCTTTCTTGCTTTTACGCCAAGCCTCTCGCAAATGCAGTCCCTCTTCTGTGGAACTCTGACCACATCTGCGGTCCACTCCAAGTCGCCCTCCTTCGCTTCTGCGACTAGTGTTCCGCAGATGCTGTCCCGCTTCTGTGAAACTTTGACAGCATCTGCGATCCTCGAGCCCTTGGCCAAAAATTGCTTATGTGGCTCCCTTTCTGCTTTTGCGAAGCTGCTTCTGCGGTTAACCCACCGCAGAAGCGAAAATACTAGCAACCAGATCCTTCAGCTATCCAAATATCCCAATTTCGATCTGTAAACCACCGAGAATGCACCCGAGGCCTCCGGAACCCCACCAATCCTACCAACCAGTCCCAAAACACATTATGGACTTGCTCGAGGCCTCAAATCACATCAAGAAATGCTAAAATCATGAATCAACCCCCAATCCAATCTTTAAGAACTTTAAAACTTCCAACTTCTACTTTCGATGCTTAAACTTATCAAATCACGTCTGATTGACCTCAAATTTTGCGCACAAGTCATATCTGACATTAGGGACCTACTTCAAGTTTTAGAATCAGATGCCGACCTCGATATCGAAATGTCCACTTCCGATCAAACTTCTCAAAAACCTTTAAATTTCTATGTCTAGCCAAATGGCTCCAAAATGACCTACGGACCTCCGAATTCACTTCTAATTGCGCTCCCAACTCCAAAATTACCATACGGAACTATTCCCAGACTCAAAATCCCAAATTGACATCAGTAACAATGAAATGCGCTTCAAGCCAAACATAAGAAATTTCTTCCAAAATGCTAATTTCCATAATAGGCGCCAAAATTCTCCTGGGTTATCCAAAACCCAATCCGGGCATACTCCCCAGTCCGACATCATCATACGAACCTGTTGGAACCTTTAGATCCCGATTCTGAGGTCGTTTACTCAAAATTCCAATCATAGTTCATTCTTTCAACTTTAAGCTTCCGAAATAATAATTCTCTTGCCAAATCAACTCTGGAGATCCCGAAATTCAATTTCGACCACGCGTACAAGTCGTAATGCCTGAAATGAAGTTGTTCATGGCCTCAAATTGTTGAACGGAGCGCTAGCACTCAAAACGACCCGTCGGGTTGTTACATATTCGATATATTATACTTAGCATTTATTAGCTAATAATTATTCAAAATTAAGTGCATTAAATGCTTATAATATAGTATATTAATGCATTAGATAATATATATATATATATATATATATATATATATATATATATATGAACTACGC